>JXTC01000026.1:241312-277223 GCA_002914845.1 Trema orientale | reverse complement strand
ACACAACAAGAAGAGGAGTTTTTACACGCCTAACAGAGAGAAAAAGGGAGAGAGGAAAATCGGCCAGCACTAGGGTTTCACTATCCTTGGTGTTTTTTCGGCCATCCCGGAGAAATCGATTCAAGGAGATTGTCTTCTTGTTTTTCTGTGGATCTCTTTGTTGGAAATCAAGAAGGTGACCACTCACCAGATCAATCAAACGGGTTTCGAGAATAGACGGGAAGATGAGAAGGTTGTGGAGCAAATCCAGGTATTGTTCTTGTCTAAATCAAGAGTTAATTTATGTTAGATCACGATCCGATGTGTTTGGTAAAAGGAAAAATTTTAAACGACCAATTCCGATGCGTTTCTTGATTTTACAAAACTATGGTGTTCTTGAAAATGATTTTATAAAAATATTTTGGAAATTTATTCTAGTAAACACCAGTAAATATAGTGTTAGGACTTTGGCTTTAGACAATAATTGTTCGATTATAGCACCATGTCTAGAATAGTATGTCATAATGACTTAAATTAGCTCATTCTCTCTAAGTCGCATAATTGGATATACATTATTAATTTTGTGGTTATTAAATAAGTTAAATAACTGGATAAAATCAGGAATCCCTAAAATTTTAAAAAGATTGAGTGGGAGCGGGTATGAGATATTGTTGGGCTATTTCTAACACACAAAATACCGCAAATATATGGGTCGCTACAAGTAATATAGAAAGTAAGTGAGTGTCGAATCCCACGAAGAGCAAGTGAATTACAAGTGACTAGTTTGCAATTTATCCAAACGACGGTAAATAGTTGTTGTGAACAAAGATAACAATGTAAATTTAATATAAACGACAATGATGGAAATTAATGCTAAACAACCAATGGTAGTTTTACAACAATGATATAAAACCTAGGGATGCAATCTCTCCTATAACTCCTTCAATTATTAATTTTCCTCACCGTTCAATTATCCATTTAGAAGCAACAGCTGGGAACTCAATGGTATTCACAAATTCCTTTCCAAGATATAAGTGAAAATGCTTAAACAGGATAGTATGTTACTCCTAACATAAATTGATTAAACTCATTAAGTATGGTAATTCCTATACAAGGTTGCATAGGTTGCATAGATATATTCCTATTCTATGCAAGCTTACCATATATTAGGTAATCCTATATTGTTCAATCTATGTCCAAACCTAAAATCCCTTTTCCAAGTTCATATAGGTTTCATACATCCAATCCGTTCAATGGCCAGTTAAACAGAGGCATAGAGTACAAGATGGAACAATTAACTCATTCATGAATAGTAAGAATAAATGAGGAAAACAAAGTAAATGGATTACATTAGAGATTTGATTACATCCCTAGCAAGAGAGTTTAGTTCATAGTTGAGCAAAGGAAAACACAACAGAGAAGACAAAGCTTATACACGTCCATAGCAGAAAAATAAAAGAGTAAACAGAGGAAAGATTTAGAAAACTCTTTGCAGCATGTTCAATCCCCTTGTCTCCTCTCGAATCCTCCAGCCGCTCCTTGTTGTTTCTTCCTCAGAAATTCTCTCAAACTCTATCTAACTTTGGCTGCTAAGGTTTCCCCCCGTGATAGTCATCACTAGCTGATAGCAGAAAAGAGGTTAAATAGCAGTGGTAAAACTGGCCACGATCTAGGAATTCTGCAATATGTCTGTGCTTTATGGCACTGCGGCGCCAAATATGGTGCCGCGACGCCAAGACGACCGAAGAGGTGGTGCTGCAGCGCCAGATTATGGCGCTGTAGTGCTAGGAGTTTGGCGCTGCAGTGCCATGGCATTGATGCCACGGTGCTGCAGCGTCGTGGAGTGGCACTGCGGCGCCCCAGAAGTGGCACTTTCTGTGGCACTGCAGCACCACTCCACGGCACCGCAGCGCCAGCTCTTTGGAACTTTTGGCGCTGCGGCGCCAAACTGGCAACGCAGTGCCCAATTCTGCTGAGTTCCTCCCATTCTGGCGCTACTACATGCAGTTGCTAAGATGTTGTTCGACTGTCTCTGCTCGCAAATGATCAAAATTGCCTTATTTAGCCTCGGTTTCACTTGAAAAGCCAGAATTCTCTTCTGAATAACTTCTCACCTGAAATATGTATTAAAAATTACAAAATACGTAAAAAGAGCTCAAAGACGAGCAATTCTTAAGCTCGAAAGGATAGTAAAGATAAGTGTAAAATGCACTCATCAAATACCCCCAAACTTAAGCTAAAGCTCGTCCTCGAGCTTAAAATAACGAAATGAACAAGTAAGAACAACACAAAAGCAAAAATTACAACACACAAATGAAGCTTTTGAATGAGGTCAACCTTGTCTCAAAACTCTCTAAAAGTTATATAACTCAAAGGAAACTAAAAGCATCACAACAGTTTAGAATTTCAATTCTACTAGCAGTTTCATTTTGTTGTCAACTCTTTTCGTGTGTGTGTGATGGTTGTTCACACTTAACCCTTTGTACTCGGATCGCTTTATGCGGACTTAGGATTTACACTAAGAACTGTCTCAATGAAAGTGAAACAGTCATCTCATAAGCCTACTTTTCATGTCAATCTCCATTAATGTAGAATAGCACTAAATCGAAGATTAATAGGTCTTTAATCGGCTTGTAATGCAAGGCTTGGGTATGAGTGGGTGAAACGGTATCATTTAGGCTTATTCACATCACGGATGCCCATTTTGCTCAATAATTGCAATTTTCTCAAGCATCCTACAATAATTTTCCCCAAACTTAATTTTTTTTTTACTCATTTTCATCTTTTTTTTTTGAACAATCAACTATCAATTGGTAGCCAAACTTCTTTCTTTAAAAAGATTTCCCATTTTTGTTCTTCGTAAACTGCTCATACTTCACCACAAACTCACAATTTACTTCCATGCATCTATATTGTATAGTGAGGTATTTTGGGAAATTATTTATTTGTAAGAAGAGTTTATTGGGCTCAAAAAAATGAAAAGGTTTTGGAATTTGGCTCAAAGGGGGTGACTAAGGATATTACAGTTAATGGGCAGGCTTGAAAGGCTTAATCGGTCCAAAATGGCCTACATCATTTCTTCGATTTTCGTGCTACCTAGGATTTCACCTCGATTGACAATAAAACAGGTTCTAAGATGACATGAGACTAAATATTTTTCTAAGTCACAAACAGAAAACTACTCTAAGCAATTCTTCAAGGTCAAATGCTCACAACTATGTGCAAAATATGTTCAAGAGTTGTTCACAATGCAAAACCATAAAAGATTAAGCACACAAATAGCCATGATACTAAATGTTTCCAAAAAGTTATTTCGCATGTACTCTCAATTATATAATCAACTTTTAATCTCTATCAAAAACTCCAACAACACACAATCAAGCAACTAAACAAAAAGTAAACACACTAAGAAAGAAAAGAAAGACATAGGATAAACCAACATAAAACAAAAAGAAAACAGTTTAAAAGTTCAACCAATTAAAATGCTCAGGAAGACAAAGCAGGTAAGTGCTAGAAACTCCCCCCAAACTTAAAGTGTGCATTGTCCCGAATGCACTAAACATGAAATAGCAAGGAGGAATGACACTTACCTGATTGAAGGTCGCTCAATTGGCCTCTAAGGTGCGATGGTCGCCCAGTTAATCACTTTTATCTCGCGGTGATGGTGGCGGTAGTGCCAAACAAAAGTAAGGTTTTTTTTTTCTCCCTGCCGGGTGGCACCGGGGCGCTAAAAAGTGGCGTTGGGGTGCAACCACCTGGAAAAATTGGCACTGGGGCACCAAGTCTCTATTTGTGGCGCCCCAGAGTGGCGCTTGAGTGCCAAATTGAGCTCCTGGGGCATCAGAATGGTAGCAACACTTTATTTTCTGCAATTAAGTCTCTCCACCACACCTTCATCATTTGTCTTCACATCACAAGAACTTCAAAATATGCTTCCCTCTTTATTCACATTCTTGGGTTGCCTTCCAAGTAGCGGTTGTTTAATGTCCCTAGCTTGACATGGCCACTCATCATGGAGGATTGAGCGGGCTAATGGGTGATTTAGCTCGATCGAGCCCTCCATCTAGGTACTCCTTGAGCTTTTGAACGTTCACCTTGATTCTTCTAGTTGCAACACATGGAGACATATTAGTCTCTTTGCATGGCCCTGACCATCTTGCCTTGAGCTTGCTCGGGAAGAGTTTCAAATGAGATGAGCCAAGCACATCTCTTGGTCCTGGTTCATAATGATGATTGCCATGCTTTCTCTTCTTTGTTCTCCACTTCCTCGCATCCTTCTTGTAAGGCTTGTGGTGGTTAGAAGAGGAGAGTAACGTCTCCATGACTCCAATTGGAGGCTTGGACTTAGAAGAGTGTGATGAAGCTTCCTTCAATGCATTATCTTCAATGCTCTCCATCACCAAATCTACTCTAAAACAATCATCAATGTCACTAGGAGAATTCGCTTCTTTGAACACATTGAAGGATATAACTCGATCCTCTACCCTCATGGTAGGCTCTCCTTTGTACACATCAATGACCGTCCTCTCAGTTGCCAAGAACGGTCTTCCAAGGATAATTGGAAGATTTTCATTTTCCTCCATGTCAAGCACAGTAAAATCAGATGGGAAGTACAACTTGTCTACCTTCACAAGCACATTCTCAATAATTTACCTCGGATACTTGATTGATCGATCCACAAATTGGAGCATAGCTGTAGTAGGTCTTGCCTTACCCAAACCAAGTTTTTGAAAGACAGAAAATGGCATTAAGTTGACACTAGCTCCCAAATCACATAATGCCTTACCGAATAAGTGATCACCAATTGTACAAGGAATGTTGAAGCTTCCAGATCCTCGAGCTTAGGAGGAAGCTTATTTTGAAGAATTGCACTACATTCCTCCATGAGAGCAATAGTTTCATACTCCCCCAATCTCCTTTTCTTGGAAAGGATCTCCTTCATAAACTTCACATAGCTTGGCATTTGCTCAAGTGCCTCGACGAAGGGAATATTGATGTGTAGCTGCCTGAACACTTCTAAGAACTTGGAGAATTGTTGGTCGAGCTTTTTCTTTTGAAATCGTTGAGGGAAAGGTAATGGTGGATTGTAAGGGCATAGCTTTGATAGTGATACTGAAGGACTATCAACATTCACCTCTTCGATTGGCTTCTCTCCATCATTCTTTTTGGCTGGCTCTTTCTCAACAACTTCTACAATTTGCTTGGATTGTGAAGTAGGTTTTTCAACATTTTTTACTAACTCTTTCCCACTTCTCAATGTGATGGCATTACAATGCTCCTTGCCCTTATTTCTTGGATTCACCTCGGTATTGCTAGGTAACGCTCCTTGAGACTGGTTGGTTATAGCATTGGCAAGTTGACCAAGTTGTGTCTCCAAGGTTCTCATAGTAGCTGCTTGGTTTTGGAGGTTGGCTTTGTTCTTTGCTATGTACTGCATGAGTATCTCCTCCATAGATAGCTTCTTCTCTTGTGGTGGTGGCTCTTGATTTTGGAATCCCGGATTTTGCATTGATCTAGGATTTGAATTCTGCCCTTATTGAATTTGGTTGCTCCAAGAGAAATTGGGATGGTTTCTCCATCTCGAATTGTAGGAGTTGGAGTAGGGATTGTTGCATTGATACTGGTTGTGGTTCCCCACAAAGTGAGCTGACTCCATACTCAAAGGGCAATAAGAACTCAAGTGGTTGTCACCACATTGCTCACAAGCTCCAACTGAGCTTTGCATTGCATGAACTCCATGGACTGCCATAGAATCGATCTTCCTCGTCATTAACTCCAAGTTCTTCATCAATACATTAACTTGAGTTGCCAATGATGAAATAACTTCAAGCTCATTGATTCTAGTAGCTCTCCTTCGATTGACATGCTCGGAAGGCCATTGGTAGTTATTCGGCCCTATTTCTTCCAATAGCTCAAATACAACATCCGTTGATTTGCCCATCAATGCACCACCAGCTGCAACATCCACAATGGTCCTCAAATGACCCATCAATCCATTGTAGAATGTTTGAAGAAGAAGCCATTTGGGTGTCCCATGGTATGGACACCTCCTCATCAACTCCTTATAGCGCTCCCAAGCATCGTACAAGGATTCATTGTCAAATTGCAGAAAGGAAGTAATGTCGTTTCTCAGTTTAGCGGTCTTGGCTGGAGGAAGGAACTTGGTAAGAAATTTCTGAGCTAAGTCCTCCCATATAGTGATCGATCCAGAAGGTAAGGCATTCAACCAACCTTTAGCTTTGTCCCTCAAAGAGAATGGGAATAGCCTCAAGCGAATGGCATCTTCACTAACTCTGTTGTGCTTAAAAGTGTCACATATCTCCAGAAAATTCATGATATGTTGGTTGGGATCATTACTTGGTAGACCCCCAAATTGGCACATAGCTTGCACCATCTGAATGATTGCCGGCTTTAACTCAAAATTGGTCACATTGATAGCCGGTCTTCGAATGCTCGGACGAAACCCTTCGAGGATAGGAATGGCAAAATCTCTCAAAGGTCTAGTATTGTCTTGATCTCCCATGGCAACTTGAGGGTCAACTCCCTGATTCCTCTGTCTTCGAATTTTCCTCAAGGTCCGCTTTATCTCAGGATCAAATGGTATGAATTCCGCACTCTTTGTGCATCTCATAAAGTAAAACAAAGCACCTGAAATTTACAACAAAAACAAAAAGAAAAAGTTTGAATTAAATCGAAACTAATAAAAATTAGTATTAACAAGTAGTAAATCACCGTACTCCCTAGCAACAGTACCAAAAACTTGTTAAGCTATTTCTAACACACAAAACACCGCAAGTATACGGGTTGCAATAAGTAATATAGAAGGTAAGTGAGTGTCGAATCCTACGAGGAGCAAGTGAATTACAAGTGCTAAGTACTAACCAAAACTAGTTTACAATTTATCCAAATGACAGTAAATAATTGTTATGAACAAAGATAACAATGTAAATTTAATATAAATGACAATGATGGAAATTAATGCTAAACAACCAATGATAGTTTTATAACAATGATATAAAACCTAGGGATGCAATCTCTCCTATAACTCCTTCAATTATTAATTTTTCTCACCGTTCAATTATCCATTTAGAATCAACATCCGGGAACTCAATGGTATTCACAAATTCCTTTCCAAGATATAAGTAAAAATACTTAAACAAGATAGTATGTTACTCCTAACATAAATTAATTAAACTCATTAAGTATGATAATTCCTATACAAGGTTGCATAGGTTACATAGATATATTTCTATTCTATGCAAGCTTACCATATATTAGGTAATCCTATATTGTTCAATCTATGTCCAAACCTAAAATCCCCTTTCCAAGTTCATATAGGTTTCACATATCTAATCTGTTCAATGGCGGATTACATTAGAGGTTTGATTACATCCCTAGCAAGAGAGTTTAGTTCATCGTTGAGTAAAAGAAAGCACAACAGAGAATATAAAGCTTATACACGTTCATAGCAGAAAAATAAAAGAGCAAATAGAGGAAAGATTTAGAAAAACTCTTTGCAGCATGTTCAATCCCCTTGTCTCCTCTCGAATCCTCTTGCCGCTCCTTATTATTTCTTCCTCAGAAACTCTCTCAAACTCTATCTAACTTTGGCTGCTAGGGTTTCCCCCCCGTGATAGTCATCCCCAGCTGATAGCAGAAAAGAGGTTAAATAGCAGAGGCAAAACTGGCCACGATCCAGGAATTCTATAATATGTCTGTGCTTTATGGCGCTGCGGCGCCAAATCTGGCACCGCGGCGCCAAGATGACCTAAGAGGTGGCACTACAGCGCCGGACTGTGGCGCTGCGGCGCCATGGGATTAATGTCACGGCACCGTGGTGCCGTGCAAGTGGCGCTGTGGTGCCATGGATTAGCACTGCAGTGCCATGATAGTGGCACCACGGGGCTACTTGTTGGCGCCGCAGCACCAGTTCTCTGGAACTTTTAGCACTGTGGCTCAGAGAACTGGCGCTGCGGCACTAGTTTGGCACTGCAGCGCCCAATTCTGCTGAGTTCCTCTCATTCTGGCGCTACTACATGTAGCTGCTAAGATGTTGTTCGACCGTCTCTGCTCGCAAGTGATTGAAATTGCCTTGTTTAGCCTCAGTTTCACTTGAAAAGCCGGAATTCTCTTCTAAATAACTTCTCAATTGAAATATGCATTAAAAACAACAAAACACGTAGAAAGAGCTCAAAGACGAGCAATTCTTAAGCTCGAAAAGATAATAAAGATAAGTGTAAAATGCACTTATCAGATATCCATGGTCTCCATCATTGGTTCAATAGTTCTGAAGATGTGTCTCACCTCAGAATCTTGCTGAGCTCCCGTAGGAAGGTTTTCATCTGGATATTACTGGTATTGAATCTCTTAGGATAAATTTGCAAGTGGACTTTACGTACTGATCTCCCGTAGGAGACTGTATATACGAAAGCTTTTAAATTGAAATAATGGTTACATACTCAACATAGGATACTATTAACCTCCCGTAGGAGGTATGTTAATATTTTTATGGACTGATAAAAGGGGTAATTAGCAAATTGGATTATGAGATATTTGTCTTTTTATCTAAAGTGAATTGTTCACATTTAACTTGTAGATTCACATGATTACCCGTAAGTAACTTGTAATCTACGGTAGGTCAAAATGCCTTGAATATTTGTGAAGTCTATAGGAATTCTTCACAAGTATTTTATCTTGATAGATTTAATGTTAAGTATTCTAAATTCTTTTATATTCAGATAAACTAGCAAACTTAGTTGAGTACTAAGAGGATCATGATTTGTATACTTGTCCATAGTTTATTCTTAGTTTTCAAATGACCAATAAAAGCACAACACATAATCTTCTTGTTCGATTATATTTCTTGTTTTAGTCTATATGTACTATAATATCTTGTACGAATTGTCTGTTGATTTTAATCAGTTACTTTGATCGGTAAATCACAAGAATTACTGATTTTGTCAAAGTATATTCCTAATAATTAATACCCTTGTTGAGGTATTTATTATCTTACTTAGGATAATGAACACCCTTGTTGAGGCATTTATTCTCTTACTGCAAAATTATATCGAAACAGAGATGTTTGTATTCGATTATTTTCCCTATATATTTAATTGAGAATTAAACTTACTGAATTTAATTATGAATTGAATTCATTAAATTCGATTATGAATTGGATTTAATTTATGACTTTTGTCTAATTGAGAATTTTTATCATTTTGCAGTATTTGAGGAAATATTTTTTCATAAGATGGATAAGATTTCCGAAAAGAGGAAAGAAACTAGAGAATACAGTACACAAAGGAGAATAAGGACATCTATAGAGACATCACAATATTCAATGAGATTGAATGATAATCAACTTGAGGATACCTCTACTGAAAAGAGGTTAGGATCTTCTCCAGTAGTTAGATCATCTGGAAGGCCAAAAAAAACTCTCTTGGCTGAGGATATGCAAGATCTCTGGCTAGTGGACTCAGGATCTAATGTCAATATCTGCAACGATAAGAAATGGTTCATTGAACCAAATCAATTAATTGATATTGGTCATTGTGTGGAAGTCATAGACAATCGAAGAGTTCAATTAAAGGCATTGGCGATGCTTACCTAAAGATCAATGATAGCTCCATAATCGTGAAAGATTGCTACTACGCACCGAAGTTTAGTATGAATGCTCTCTCGGTATCGAAGATGTATGAAAAAGGCTACCACTTTGTGTTTGACAAGAAGTTGCATGTCTTCTATAACAATCTATTGTAGAATGTGGGAGAAATATAGAATGGACTTTATGGTCTTACATCGAAGCCACAAAGTACATCTTCTTCGATTATGAGCATTAGTAAACTTCAAAAGATGGTGAATGACATTAGGAAGGAGCGCAACACTATCGATTGACACAAACGACTCGGACACATGCCATGCTCAGAAATTCGCAGACTTATGGAGCTGGGTCACCTACATAAAGTAGATATCAGCAACGACATAGACTGCGAAGATTGCAAGAAGCCTATAAAGTACATGCGTCATCTTACCACTCGTTATGAGAAAGCTGAGGCATGTTTAGAGTGTGTACACGTGCATATCTGTGAACCTGTGGAGATAGTTTCCTACAACAAGCATACATTATTTATCACTTTTGTTGATGAATATTCGGACTTCGGTCAAGTATATCTTCTGAAGAAATACGATGAAGTCCTAGATGCCTTCCATGAGTTCGACAGAAAGGTGCAGATACAACATGACACCAAGGTCAAGAAGTTCAAGATTGAAGTTGAATACGCAGATATTGATTCTATACGTGACCTGCTGAGACCAACACTAATTGATTTTGCTATGCTATATGAATATGCAACTATCTATGACCATAGTCGTATAGGAGCTACTGAGAGGTACAATATCAGACTCAAGCATACCATAGAGCTAATGTACAAGGAGTCACTGCTGTCTAAAAGATACTGGGATTATGTTTTAAAGATAGCTTCGTATATCCTTAACTTCACTCCATCCGATAAAGTTGCTTCGATACCTTTTCAGATGTGGATGGGCTATGTAGAGAGCTTAGAGCATCTAAAGGTATAGGGTTGTGAAGTATACTCGTGCAAGAAAGTGAGAGATGAAGTTGACAAGAATTCAGAAAAATATTTTTTGCTTGGCTATCTAAAAGGAGAGAAGGGCTACCTTCTCTATAGACAATCTACTAATACTACTTTCATCAGCAGAAGTGGAGACTAGTAATCTGATTTCTTAAACTTAGAGTGCATATTTTATTGCTCCTATTATTTATTACACTCATTTGGTAGCTAGTTGTGATGGCACATAAGTGTAAAAGTGGTTTTAAACTTGTCTAAACCGAAAAAGATTTGAAATGTGCTTTTATGTTATCCCAGATGTTTCTTTTGATATGTATATGTGGGAATTAGCTTGTAAAATGTTATCATAGGTTTAAAACCATGATTTTAATCATGTGAGAATGTCCTCGAAATAGGGGAGGTGCTATCCAAATGTTTTTAAAATAAAATGACACTATTTAGAGGCAAATGGACTAGTTTTACAAAATTATGTGCTATTTTGGATTATTTTTGTGCTAATGAGCTAGCATTCATATTTTACTACTTTTGAATAGTTTTTCAATGCTAGTTATTGATTACCAAGTACCTTAAGTGATTTATACACTCCTGAGTCATTTTAAGATCAAGTTTCCTAAAATAGTGAAGGATCAGATTTCGGTCTTGTTCATGTATCTTGGTGCATTCCTTTAGTAAAATGTGCATCTTGAATAATAGTAATTCATGACAGGTGATTAGCACACCAATCTCTAGAGGATTTTAACTCTTTCCACTATCAATTCCCATCCACGACACGAGGTAAGTAAAGACTTACAACTGCATCACAAGAATTACATGAGAGATATCATTATATGAAACTTACTTATTCTTGAAAGTTATGAAATGGCATGTGCATAGCACGTCTTGCATGTAAACTAAGAATTTCATTATAGAGTATTTAAAAATGAGTACCATTATACCAATTTTTATAAGATAAGTTTTGATTGCAATTGCTAGTCTGTCAGAGTTGGGCAGGTAAGTCTGTTGATGCAGACTCTCCCGTTGAAGCGGGACTTGCGGATTTTATTATGTGTCTCATTGAAGCGAGACAATATTAGCGCAGTGTGGGATGCCCCTTTGATGAGGAAAGGAGTTTTCGAAAACCTCACATGACGGTCGCACCTAATTTTTACTCTTGGCCAGGGTTTCTGCCCAATGTTATCACGGCCTATCGACTTACGGGACTAGCAATGCACTAAGGGACCCAACTATGAATGATTTTTAGGGAAAATACATGGACTCAAATGTTTAAGAAAGAAAAGGGTACAATGGGACCTTTATGAGATTTTAAAGCATATATAAGCATGCATAGTTTTTACTTACGGAATGTTAGCTCACTTTAGTCTTATGATCTTAATGAGGAGTAACATTTTGGTGGTGATTAGCTGCTTGCCTGGCTTGCCTTTTTATCGCCATGATCATACAGATGTGGACGAGCTTGACCTGTGGGCGACGTTTTTTTTTTTATGCTGAGATATTTTGCTGTAATGTAAATACTATTACTGATGGCAAAATAGACTAGTGAAAACTCGTTTTATTTGTATATTTTGTAAAGTCACTTTTAGCAAGTAATGCTTCGCAGTTGCGTTGTCTAAAAGTTTTGGAAAGTTCAAATTTTTCTACCTTTTTATAAAACTAAAGATAATGTTTAAGAAAGAATAATACTTCTTAGTTTGGCTATATAGGACAATATGGTTAAACTATGGGGTGTTACATTAGATAAGCTCATCAAGTTGGTAAAGAGCAAACTGAGGCATTTTAGGTAGAAGCTCAAGCGCCGAAGCGTTGTGCAGGTAGTGTCGCGGTGCTCAAGGTTCTAGAATTTTTTCCAGAACCCATAGTGCCACGGTGCTGGGCAAGTAGCCCCATGGCACTACCCTGTTTTTGTCCCAGTGCCGCAGTACTCCCGTTTGGTGCTGTATGATAATTTCCTCAGCACCACGGCACTGGCACGTATTCTGACCCTTTTTGGCCAGGTTTGACCTAGCAACCAAGGGTATATAAAAGGGATCTTTTAGGATCCAAGAGGAATATCTTGGGAGGTATTTTTCAGAGCTTGGTCAGTTATTTTCAAGGAACAAGAAGAATGAAGAGGAGGATGTGAAGAGCATCTCACCAAATCAAAGGAGTTTTTCTTTTTCATCTCTTTCTTTCATGATATTGTTGTTATTTAGCTTGTTTTTATTCTTCTCTAATATGAACTAAGTATTTTATCTAGAGGAATGATATGACCTATACTTGAAACTATGTCTTAATTTTCAATATCAATTTTGTGATGATTTTCCATTAGTTTATTTGTGTTATTTTGCTTTTTATGTTTCTCAATTGATTAGCGACCATTGGGATGTTTGGATTTCTAGAATCAGGTACTTAAGAAAGGAGATTTTAGAGATATGACTAGAATAACACAACCTGGGATGTTGTAGAGTTTTAGAAAAACCTATGAAATATTTGAAGCTTGTTATTAGGAACTACAAAACTTAATGAACTCTTGTTTTTTCAATTTTGAATATAGATATCGAAATTAGAATTTAAGGGTAATTTTCACTCAGCACTCGAGAGAGGGAGTAAAAATAATTTTGAGTTCTTACTTATAAACTTGGAAAATCAATCAAGTCATGTCGTTAATTGAAAGCCATAGTGGATAGTTAGGTAAAGTGAAACTTCTAAAATTCATTCTTATTTTTATTTTCCTTCAAACTTATAATTGTGTTGTCACCTTTACTTTTGTATTTTAGAATTTTCTTTGATTACTTTTCCTCCACAATTAATTTGAATTGTCTAGACACCATAGAAAAAAGGGTTTTTGCGAAGGTACGGGACAGTCGCAAATAATGTTGAAACTGTCAGCTTTTTAGGGGTCATAAATATTGGCGTTGTAAAAAAATTAGTGATGGCAATATGATGTCATAATTATATTTTTGACGGTCTTGTGACAGTGCTGTACGGTCATATTTTTGTCCTCGTATTTTTTATACTTACATTCGCTATGGTAATTTGAGACGGCATGAGAGTTAAAAAATCACGACTATAATTTGCGACTTCATCCTGCCCTCGTAAAAGATGTCAAAACAGTTCACGACCATAATTTTTGACTTCATTGTGGCCTCACAAAAAAGTAGATGTAGCTAAATTTATTGTTTAAAAAAATTATTTTTTAAATATATAAATGGATACAAATATGTACAAGTGGGCCACAAAACAAGAGAAGTGATCATAAGTAATTTTTGCTTAAAAATTAAAAAATATATAATTGAAATATATAGTAATTCATCATCCCATGAAAGTAAAATACATAGTCAACATTATGATCATGATTCATACATCTAATAAAAAATGGAAAGAATTCAATTACATGACATCTAACTTCCATCAATTCACATGTCATATGTAACGTAATGCTATAATAAAAGTAGAATTCTCTTAACTATTAACAAAAGATTTTTAAAACTTCAAAAGTCCAATTCATATTGGATATATTACTTTGAGACAACTAATTGCTTGATGAAGCCACGAGATCGATCCCTGTTAGTAAAGAGAAAAATAATAAACTAAAGTTAGGTTAATTAATTATTAAAATAAATACCAGAAGTTAGCTATTATCTATGAAACTTTACTATAAATTGAAATTCAACAAATTATATAGCTAAATATTCTCTTTACATCAACTCTTCATTTAATTTAAGAAAGGATTATCGTTATCCTTAATGATCATGTTTGGCCATTGTTTCAGAATCCATACAGTATGCTTGTGTCCACTAGAAGCATCTGGAACCTAAAAACATAAGTAAAAAAAGTCGAATACATTATGTAAAAGAATTTTAAATTTATTCAAACTGGCCAAAAATTTGATATGAAAAACTGGCTAAGTTTCCCTAAATGTTTAATTAGCACCTGCAAAGAAAAAATAATTGTAGAGGAAACTCATTTACCGATAACAAGACATAAAATAATTTGAATCATAAGCCCAACTCTAACAAAGTTATATATGTCCACTTGTAGATGCATGGTTTGATGTGCTAGTGCACTTTTCCAAATCATCATTTAGCAACTTAGACATTCCTTCATATTTAGATCGTAGGTCTTCAACTTCAGACTTATATTTTTCAACTTCAGGAAGTAGTTGTTCATCATGTGGAGGAGTAGTTGATGTTTGACCAAACATGTCTTTTGGAGATGGGCCATCCCCGTACAAGCGTACACGTCCATTTGCATCATGGCCCATTACATCAATGAATATTTCCTCTCTAAAAGTGTCACTATGTTGCTCATCTAGCTTTTGGCTTAAGTGCTCATTGAATTGCTCCTAAAAATTTTTAAGAGTACTTAGTCTTGATAATCATTAAATCTAAGACTACTATAATCCATATAATAAAAATGTATATTCACTTATTTAAAACAATAATAACATACTTACAATAACCTCAGCAGCCTCATTATCACCTACAATCCCATCACTTTTAGTTCTTGTGTAGATAAACATGCTTAGGAGATCTGTGTTCTCATTATTCTTCAACATCTTATTATCATTGACAATAACTAACAAGAAATTGAGTAATTAGAAAAAATAAAAAGATAAAACTTCTAAAATTAATTATTAGCTATGCTATATATTTAGAAATCATCCAAATAAAATCATATAGGCTTCTTATATATATCATAATGGGGCATGGATGTAGTCCCGCTCACGGGACCAGTCTCGTTCATATTTTGACCAACACATGTCATGTTTTGGCCAACACAGATTGGTCAAAATATGATATATGTTGGTCAAAACATGAACAGGACCGGTCTCCTTGAGGGAACTACATCCGTGGCCATCATAATGATGCACCACTAAACAAATATTATAACTTGTTAATATCTTGATTATTTAATCATAATAGTCAATAGATTAAAATTTCAAGTGATTCAAACCTCGTTTTTCGATTTAGCAAATGACATTCGACTAGTTCCATGCGGTGCTTCTTGTAGCTTGCGGTTGGCCTTATTTTTCCTAGAACATTCCTATAAAATTGTTATAGTAGAAATCACGCATACACAATTAGTATTTTTATTCTAATAATTTGTTTTAAAGAAAGTAATCTTAAATATGTACATACCTGCACTTGATCACTATTCCAATATGCTACAAGTACTGGCCATTGTTCTTTCACCACATGAGGAGGAAATGTAGCTAAATGATTCTCGGGTGGCATCTCATCATACCACTTCTTCTTCACCCTACTTTTCTAATCCTTCCAATATTTACTAACAGATGATAAATAATGAGGTCTATAGTCATTGGGTGCATCCATGTTATCTTAAAACAGAAACTTATAATTATAGTTTAAGATTATAATCACATTCTCTTTTTTTTTAAAAAAAAATAAAGATGTGTAGATTTTCTAAGTGTTATATACCTAAACCTTCTTCCAAATGTAAGCTAAGATATCATCTGGTACATCAAGCCATATTGCAAATGTAAGAGGAACTTTTTGTCCATTTCTGGCTATGATTCCAAGCTGAGTTGTTAGCTTTTCAGATTTTTCTCCAATGGGCTACCAATAAATATTAAACTCAACATGGAGTTTCTTTCCTGTACCCCACTCTGGTATATCACGACTACAACCTCGACCACGTCTAGGTTATGGGATCTCACTTGAACCTGTTGTACTAAATAAACTCTAACTTTACTTTAAAATGAGGTCCAAAACTTAAATACATTTTAAAAAAAATGTGAATTAACATATGTGAACCATCTAAGTGGTTGAAAGAAGAATAGGATTGAATAGCAGATGAAATATGTTGTGTTGATTTTGGTTGTGCACAAGTTTAGGACTGTTGCAAATTTGAAGATCGAACATGTGATCGAGTTCGCCCAAGTGTTACATGTTGTGGTTGAAAATCTGTTTGACTTTGAAGCAAACGATCGGACATATTTTTATCCCTTTTTCTCTTTGTTGCCATGGTAACCTGTAAAAGAAAATAAAAAAAATGTCAAAGAGCCATTCAACGTAAGAATGAAACATAATTATCTTCTAACAATCATTCGATATATGTATATTGTATCACTATGAAACATACCCTTAGAAAAAACAAAAAATACCGGAACATCTTTCTTAAATGAAATCTTCCATATCAATATCATCATTATAAAAAACATTTGCATCTATAGTTGTTCCATACACTCCTTCTCTCACCTACATAATATCTTAGTCACATTGATAAATATTTTCATCCAATTGTTGACGTGAATACAACTCAACTTGTGGCACTGTTGTTCGGATATTTAAAGAATCTATTGTATACATATCAAATAGATCTCTAGCAGTCATTCGAAGCATAATATTCCAACCAGGATGCAAAGGATCTTGCACATAGAAAACTTACTCTGCTTATGTGGCTAAAATGAAAGGTTCATCACCTAAATGGTTTTTCTTATACAATATATGGTTAAAGTTCACCATTGTGAATTTAAACTTTTTCCCAATTTGATTATCAATTCAATCACATTTGAATAAGACAAACTTAATGTCATTTATATATCAAAGCTTAATTATGTCTGTCATAATTCCATGGAATGTAACATTTCCAGAATGAGGATTTCTATCTTGAGTACTAGCATAACTCATTGTACCGGCCTTTAAAACAATACCGGAGTTTTGATTAGTTCTACTTCTTTCACTCTCTTTTGTGAGAAATCAAAATCCATTGACAATATATCCTTTAAACCTTCAAGCAAATTGGTCAGGACCACTGGCTAATGCATAAATTTCTTCTGGAAGTTCCGTAAGAGATGTTTATTGAAGCGTCTGAACCTACATAACATACAAAGGCTCAGCAATGATATAATGAAATTAGTAGTTGTAGTTTATAAATCATGGTTACTTAGTTCACTTACATGATTCATGAACCATATGTGAAAGGTTTCATTATGAACTGTCTGAATATGATGGTATGCGGCACTTGGCATGTCCCTTGCAAGTATTGTAAGGTGTTCACTGAAGTGATTTAGAAATATTTTTAGTAAACTTTGTCATCGGAATAATGGTGCATTGACTATATTGTCTAAAGGATATCGTACTTTCGGAATAGTGTGACTACATTTGTGCTGATAAGGACATATCTATGTGCTTGTACCCATGTAACATGATCTAGAAGTATCTTCTTAGTTCTTCCGAAGGGATGATCAAGGTTATCACCACCATCATCATTAGGTATTGGTCGACAAGATTTGGATTATACATCATTTAGGTATCTTGAACAAAAATTTATGCATTCTTCCATCAAGTAGCCCTTAGCAATTAAGGCTTCTGGATGAGCTCGACTATGCACATAGCATTTTAGAGTTAAAAGATATCTCTCAATAGGATACATCCATCTAAATTGCACAGCTTTTGCAATCAATGCTTCTACTGCCAAGTGAATAGGTAAGTGCTTCATTACATCAGAAAAATGACGCTGGAAAAATCTTCTCTAGATGGCAAAGTGTAAGCACTATTCGTTTTTGGAAATATTCTAAATCCGATGGCTTATTCACTTTTGAGCACAATTGCCTGAAAAAGTTAGTTAATTCAATAAATGGTTCAACAACATGTTTAGGTAAGGATCTATGAATAGCTAAAGGAAGCGATTGTTGCATCAATATATGGTTATCATAGCTCTTAAGACCCTATATACTCCTCTCTTTGATATGTACACATCTAGAAATATTTGACGCATATCTATCTAGAACCTTTACCTCCTTCAATACTCTCAAAAACACATCTTTTTCTTCTTTCTTCATTGAAAAGCATGCTGGAGGTAGATACAATTTATTGGATTAATGCAACTGAAGGTGTAGCACTTTTCTAATGCCCAGTTGTTCTAAATCACATCTTGCTTTCAAATTATCTTTTGACTTCCCAGCAACTCCTAATAATGTCCATATTATGTTATCACAAACATTTTTTTTGATAAGTATAACATCAAGATTATGACGAATGAGGTTGTGCTTCCAATATGGTAGCTCAAAAAAAATACTTTTCTTTTTCCATAGACGTTTTACACTCTTATCAGATCTCTTATTAATTTTTTCCAATTTTCTCATTTGAAGGTCTTCCTTCTTATACTCAGTAAGTATGCTTTCTAATTGTCTCATTACATCAGTCCCAGAATGTCTAGTAGGTGTACGTCCCCATTTACGTGTGCCATCAAATGACACTTAATCTCTTCTAAATTTATGGTCTATAGGTAAGAATCTACGGTGACCCATAAAGCAATGTTTTCTACCATTTGATAACGAATGAGATCTAGTGTTTTCATTGCAACAAGGACTTTCTTTCTCACCCTTAGTGCTCCAGCCTGACAAATTAGCATATGCAGGGAAGTCATTTATAGTTCAAAGTAATGCAGCATAAAGTCTGAATATATGATCACATGATATATCGTATGTATCGACACCATTATACCATAATTCTTTCAATTCCTTGATCAATGGTTGTAAATACACATCAATCTTATTCCCTATTTCTTTCGGGTCATCGATAAGCACAGATAAAATAAAAAATGGTTGCTTCATGCACATCCAAGGGGTTAAGTTATAGGATATTAGAACAACAGGTCATGTGCTGTGAGCTATTGACATTGTCCTAAATGGATTAAAACCATCAGATGCTAAACCAAGCCTTACATTACGACTACCTTTTGCAAATTCTTGATTTTTTTCATCGAATGTTTTCCAAGTAAGAGAATCAGTAGGGTGGCTAAGTACACAATCATCAGTTCATTCCTCTGCATGGCACTTCATCCAGGATGCAGTTATTGAGGACATAAACAATCTCTATAATCTTGGTTTTAAAGGAAAATATCTAACTTGTTTCGTAGGTAGTTTCTTATTCCCATTTAATGTATCATTTGCATCAATCTCAAATTTTTTATATCTAGATTCCCCACATATACTACAAAGTTGAAGTTTCTCCTCATCGTCTCTATATAACATACAATTATTTGGACATGCATCCCAAGTCTTATATGTAAAACCCAAATTAGTTGTTATCTTGTTGGACTCATAGTAGGAATCTGGTAGTTTAACTTCATGTGGGAATGCTTCCTTTAGCAAGCCTAACAACATTGTGAAAGACTTGTTAGTCCATCCAGATAGCACTTTTAAGTGCATAAGTCTAACAATAAATGATAATGCTGTGAATTTTGTGCATCCCGGATATAAAGGATTCTCTGCTTCCTTGAGTAGCTTAAGAAAGCTTTTAGTTTCTTCATTTGGCCCTTGACTTTGTTCACATTCTATATGATGCTCATCACCTAATTCAACATCTCTATTTGGAATGCCCATTGCCTCTTGAATCATTCCTATCATGTCATCACCCATAATAAAGTTGTTGCTGTCAAGTGTACTTTTATTTGCATGTAAAGAAACATAAAGTTCTCCATGCTCAGTCCAATTCTTGTATTTTGTCAAAAAATCATTTACAATATTGTGCTCTTGTGCAACCACCTTTGTCACAAAGTATCTGTTGCAACATTTTTTGCATGGACAATAAATCCTACTTTCTGTAGACTTGTTAGTAAATGCAAAATATAAAAACTCGTCGACTCCATCCCTATAAGACTTACTTGCCCTATTTGGCAAATCGATCCAACTCTTGTCCATGTATATATACATTCATATAGTTTAATGTAAAAAAAAAAAATATTAGAAATGTATAAAATTCTTTATACACCATTCTTTAGATATATAGTCTATCTTTTCTTTACTCCTCTCTTTTTAGGTAAAATCTTTTTCTGTAGTTTCTACTTAGAGTCAAATATATAATTTTCTTCCTAACTTAATTATACTATGAGATTAACAATAAACTAGATAAATATTAATATTCCAAAGTTTTTTCCAAACACATGTAGCACAATCCTATAAAAAACGTCATACATAATGACAATAATATAGAATCATTAATATCATTTAGAAAATATCAATCAGATCTAATTAGTAATTTCTATCTATATACACATGTATTTAATTAAGTATAAGTCTTGTATAATTTATCAATTATTATAGAACTGAAGTAGTATAAATTAAAAAAGGAAAACAAAAGAAAACATACCAAATCTTTTACACTTTCAAGATCACGAAGCCAAGATTGGTGAGAAAGAAGAATAACCCTACAATGTATTATGTGAAAAAATTATATTAAAAAATGATAAATAACTCAATAACTCAAATAAGTCTCTGAAAGTGAATAGCTGAAAGAAAAAATGGTAGTGATTAATTATTGATATCTGTGTACATTCCTTAAAATATTCTAACAATCAAAATACTGATTAAAGTAAATATCTTTTCATTGACAACCATAGTGAATATATATATATATATATATGTTATATTCTCCATAAGTAGACAAGACAACTACAAGAAAAAATATATGAGTTACTTATATATATCAATCTAAAATTTATATGAGTTACTCATATATACCATACTTATATTTCACGTACTAATTAGGCTCCGTGTTTACCATATTTAATATAACCATAATTAAGCCATATTTAACATAACCATAATAGCTATTGATCAAGGACTAGATCAAAAAAATACAATCTTTATCCTTGCAATTATGTATTTCTAGAATTTTCCCTTTTTTCAAAGCTTTTTTTACACCCTTTGTGATCATATTTTTAATTTTTTTTAATAATCATTCTTATTTGTACTTTGATAATATTTTTCTACTACGACTTTTGTAGATTTCGTACAATTTATAAGATTATTAGCAAATAAAATCAGAAGTATCGGATTATATATTATCTTAAATACCAAAGATAATAATTTTCCAAATACAAATCGCTAACATACTTTGATTTGATCGATCTATGGATTCTAAAACTTTCAAACCCCCTATGCATCATTTTGTTTCTTTTAGATCTCAATCATTTTCACTGTTGTTTTCTGGTAGTAATTTCTCAAATTTTGAGTGAGAATAGAGGTTGGTTTTTAGAAATCCAACCACGTTACAATATTGTCCCAAGCACCAATTAAACAAGAGAGCATATTATACAATTGTCCAAGTCCAAATAGCAATAGTAATAGAAAATAACACCAAGAGCAAGAGACAATAATCCCAAAAAAAAAAAAAACTCAACAAAAACTGAACTAGAATACTTGTATTAAAATACAATGTACCAAATCAAGAAGCTAAATACCACTAAACATGGGACAAATATAAAATAAACTATAAAAATAATTAATATTAATTGGAAAAACTACTTCTTCAGCAATCTTATCACCAACAAGAAATAGCACCAAGAAAGAAACAAATCAAGAAGTTGAGGTATCTTTGACCAATTTGATCTGAAACTTAAAGGAAAAACAAAAGCCCCTTCATTAGAATATATAATATCACGAATAAAATAAGTAAGCTTCAAAAAAAAAGCTCCACTAACATAACAAAAATCTAAAATTGTAGCAATTAAACCTGGGGAACGAATTGTAGTGTTTAAGAGTGAGTGTGCTTCAGCTGTCGATGGAATCAACGGATCCGTGGGAGACTCTAGCTGGGATATTCAGATTCTATTACAAGATTGTCGAATGCTTCTATAGCAAATCCATTTCTTTTTTTTTTTTTGGATGAAACAACAAATTCAATTATGCGACTGAATTGTCGAAAAAGTTAATTAAGGATGGATTTTTTGCGACCTTATTTTTTTCACGTCGCAAATAAATATCCCGCTTTTTTTTTCACTTGGCGCATAAATATTTGCGACGTGTTCTACGACGGCAATCGTATTTTGTCAAAAAATTATTATATTTGGGAGGGCAACACTAGATTAGCAAAAAAAGGTTGCAAAAAGGTATTATTTGCGACTGGAAACGTGCCTTCGCAAAAAGTTGATCGGAAATGCATATATTTCTTATAGTAAGATAAAATTAAGATTATCCAATTACGGTACTTAGTAGAAATTCAATACCAATTCATGTGGGTATGACAACCTTATTTACCATTTTACTATAAAATTTGATACTGTGTACTTGCAGTATAATTTCATGAACAAGTTTTTAGTGCCGTTGCCGGGGATTGGCAATTGAATTGCTACTAATATGGTTACTAAGTAATCTTGATTTTAATTTAGACCTTTCATTCTTTTTACTTACTTTGTTCTTGTTCTCGTTATTGGTTGTTAGGTGTCTTTTCTTTGTGGCTTATGCGAAGAGCCCATAGCTTAGAGTTATTACCATTTGATTATGAGATTGAACGTATTTGTCTAAGGCTAAGACAATAAAGAAGACAACAAAGAGCTCAAATCATGGCGAAGGAGGCAAATAATCAACAAGCAAGAGCCCTACAGTATTACTTCAAGCCCGTTGTCAACAAGAACTATTCGGGAATTCGGAGGCAAAATATTAATGCCAATAACTTCTAGTTGACACCTGCCCTCATTATCATGGTTCAACAAAATCAATATGGAGGTTTGCCTAATGAAGACCCGAATGTGCATCTTGCCACGTTCTTAGAGATTTGTGACACCATTAAGATGAATGGTATTTCGGAGGAAATTATTCAATTACGCTTGTTCCCTTTCTCCCTCAGAGGCAAGGCATGAGGATGGCTACAATCATTGCAACCGGGGTGTGTTGCAACATGAGAAGAGTTGGCTCAACGATTCCTTTTGATGTTCTTCCCTCAATCAAATACGTCTCAACTTCGTGTGAGATTGCACAATTTCGCCAATTAGACTTTCAACCACTTCATGAAGCTTGAGAGTAAATTAAAGACCTCATTCAAAAGTTCCCTCAACATGGATATCAAGATTGGTTCCAAATCCAATTATTCTACAATGTATTGAATGGGCAAACAGGAACAATTGTTGATGCGGTGGTCGATGGTACTCTCTTGTCCAAAACCGCCAAAGAAGTCCAGTTATTGTTAGAAGAAATGGCATGCAACAACTATCAATGGCCAAATGAGCGGTTAATTTTGAAGATAGCGGCTGGAATTCATGACATGGATCTTATTGTAGCACTTTAAGCTCAAGTGTTGGCTCTAACAAACTGAATTTTAGCCCTCACTATTAGAGAAGCTTCATCAATTAAGGAGCCAGTAATGGTTGCTAGTACTTCTTTTGTTGGTGATGGTGGTGATCCGGAGTAAGTTCAGTATATCAAGAACCAGAACTTCAATTACAGAGATCATAACATGTCCAATAACTTGCCTACATATTATCACCCAGGACTCTGAAACCATGAGAATTTATCTTATGGTAATACAAGAAATGTGCTTCAACCTCCTTCCGAGTTTAATAACCAACCGATTGAAAAGATAAATTCATTGGAGGAGAGTTTGAATTTGTATATTTTAGAGATGAAATCGAGATTCAACAAAAATGAGACGAGGTTGGATAATATTGAAACCCACATGAGTAGTATGAGTGCTATTATAAAGTCATTTGAAGTTCAACTTAGGCAAATAGCAACCGTAATTAATTCTCAGCAAGGAGGGAAATTCCCAAGTGATACCAAAATCAATCCTAAAGAGAATTGCAATGCTATAACTCTAAGAAGTGGGAGAGAAATTGATAGGGATAAGTAACAAAAAAGATACAAAGCCAACACCTTTGCCTAGCCACGAAGAAAAGCAAACCATTGATGTGAATAATGAAGAAGAAAATACTACTAGGGAAGTTTCTAAACCAAAAACTATTTTATTTCCTGATAGTCCTCAAATTATTAAACCCCCACTTCCATTTCCTCAAAGATTTCAAAAGAAAAAGCTCGATTCTCAATTTGCAAAATTTTTAGAAATCTTTAAGAAAATTCACATTAATATTCATTTTGCAGATGGTCTTGAACAAATGCTAAACTATATCAAGTTCATGAAGGATATTATGTCGAAGAAGAGGAAGTTGGAGAAATTTGAAACAGCGAAATTGACAGAGGAATGTAGTGCCATTATCCAGAAAAAGCTCCTACAAAAATTAAAAGATCCGGGCAACTTCACTATTCCTTGCACAATCGATAGTGCCTCCTTTGATAAGGCTTTGTGTGACCTTGGTGCAAGCATCAGTTCGATGCCCTTTACCGTATTCAAAAATCTGGGACTTGGAGAAGTTAAGCCAACCACCATCACGTTACAACTAGTGGATAGATCCCTCACCTATCCTTATGGAGTCATTGAAGACATTTTGGTAAAGGTCGACAAAATTTATTTTTCCAGTTGATTTTGTGGTTTTAGATATGGATGAAGATCAAGACATGACTCTAATCCATGGGCGACCTTTCTTGGCTACAAGAGGAGCTTTGATTGATGTATCTAAAGGGGAGTTATCTCTAAGGGTGAATAAAGATATAGTCAACTTCAACAATTATCACTCTAACAAGGTTTCTGAGGAGACAAGTTCATGTAACTGAGTTGATATGATTAGAAGACATTTTGAAGAGGTTCTAGTGGATGAGAGACGTTGTAATGACTAGAAAATTGTCATGTGTGAGTTAGTTCAAGGGCAACAAGTTCGACTTTTGAGGTCTCGGTTGAAGTTATTATCACCCAAGTTGAAGCCAAAATGATCTGGACCCTTTGTTATTGAGGAAGCATTTCCCTTGGAAATGGTGGACATAAAGGAAAAAGATGGACGTGTGTTCTGGGGGAGGAGTAAGGAATGTGAGGAAGCTCTTTCTTAAGGAGCCGATTTGAGGAAGTTAATGAAACTTAAGCTGAGGACACTAAACCAAGTGTTAGATAGGAGGTAGTCCAAATTATGTTTTTTGCTTTTATTTTCTGTTATTTTGTTATTAATTGGACTATATTTGAGTTTAGGGGGTAATTTTATACTTTTTTGGGAGTGTTTGACATAAGAAAGGTCAAAATAGTGAAAAATGTAGCACTGGTCTAGAGCGAACAGAGCGTCATAGTGCTAGAGGTTCTGGCGCTAATATCGGCGCTGCCCTCCTCAAAATTTCCTCTATTTTCAAAAAAAAAAAAAAAAGAAAAAAAATCTAGTTAAGAACTCATGCAATTTCTCTCCTTTTTCTAGTCAAAAGACTTGAACTCCTTTTTCTCCCCCATTTCTGCACTTTCCTCCTCACACGAAAACGTCTCTTTTTCACCACTAATTTCACCACATTCCCTCTCCACTAAAAATTATTCCTTCAATCACTCTCACCAACCTTCTTTATTACATTCAAAACAAAAACTTGAGGAGTTACAAGACTCAAGCAATTTCTCTCCTCTCCTCCTCTTATGGGTTCAAGACTCTCATACTCTATACTCATCCAGTAAGTGTTCTCACCGAATTTTTGAGCATTTTTGGAGACAATTTCATGAATAGTTGGTGAAATCTTCTTTTTCCCTAATAATCACTATGTTCGGCAAGGTTTTGAGATTTATAAGGGGTTGGTTGTGCACAAATAATTCATGCACTCTAGGTGTTCGATGAATGTCCAAAGTGAACTTTGGTGGCTTGAATTTTGAATTGGGGGACATTTGGGGACTTAGTAATTAACTTTTGCTCGCCAGTGATTGTTATGAAGTAAATCTACCCAGTTTTGGGTGGTTGGTTTCAACTAAACCACATGTTGCACAAGGTATTGTGACGTTGGTGAGGAAATTGTCAGTCCTTGCTTGTGAACTTAGGATATTTTCAGCATCTCCTATCTAGTGGATTATCATTTATTTTAGTGAAATAAGTGGATTGTGTCATGTTGTGAAAATAATGAACGCAAGTACACATATCACAAATAAATAATAAAGTAGTGAGTATGAGTATCGTCCCATGAAAACTGTAGATTTACTAGTATCGAAATTTTGCTAACCCTAATTTTATTTGAATTAAATAACTAAGGAAAAATTAAATTAAATGAAAACTAAAAATAAACTAAACACAATAAAAATTAAAGAAAATGAAAATTAAAAGCGAAAAATAAAACGAGATGTAAATCAATGATGTGATGCCTAAGATTCTCACATACATAATAAGCTAATAATTAATATGTTGATTTTGCACAATAGAAATATCAAGTAACTAGTATCAGTTTTATGGTAATTTGCTTACTTCTGTTTTTTTTTTTCTGTATTACTATATTGAAATTATTAAAGAGCCCCTATGCAGTGAAAAGGTTCAATAAACTCGTATAAATAGCTTGGTGTGCTAATAGGGCAACAATATGTTTAAAATAATAATAATAATAATAATAATAATATGATTTTATGTGATTATTTATGAGAATGCATGGTTAACTGTGCCAAAATAGTTCACTCTGTATTTAGTTGTAGAAATGTCATTGATTGTTATTTGTTTATTTCTGTCATTATTTTGAATGTTTAATAGGAGTTTCTACATGCCTTAAGGTAAGGGTTCAATTATATTTATAATGGTATTACCTATAAATTTCTAACTTTTGATACCCTTATTTCTAAATTAGTTTTGACAGATATTAAAACATTATATAGAGTGTAATGAGTAGATTTTCTTTCCTTTTGTAAAACGTATACTTACATATACCTATTAAATATATGGTCTGATGGTTATTTTGTTTTATTATTGACCAGGTTATATGATTTAGTATTATATTACTTTCCTTTGTTACAGGGAAATAAATTAGAATGTGGTAGAAACCGACTTAAGCTAGTCGGCAAGACAAAATATCATCAATTTCACAATTGACTTAGCTTTTCTATTACCCACGAATACTATATTCTCTCCTTCTTCAAACTTCTTAGTTGTGTAAAAGAAAAGCAAAGTTTCTACTTATTCCAGATAAATTACAATAGAGAACATAGTTGCGTTCTCTTCCTTCCACCTGAGCACTAAGAGTAAAGAAGGCAAGGTAATTCATTTTTTTATCAATTAATTGATTTCTTTTAGCACTTTGTCAATTAGATACTCATAAATATGATAGTTGCCGTTCTTTCTATTACTTGTAGTTGTATATACGTATATGTACTCATACATAAATATTTGAGAAGTTTTGTTAATTTATAAAGTTGAAGAGGATGCTTTATTCTTTGATGCTTTTTGATTGCTATAAGTTATTTTGTGTAGAGGAAATTTGTATCGTGACAAGATTATTGGTTCAATTGATTAGTTTTAATAGTTTTTCAATGCTTGAGCAACAATTCTTTTCTTTTAACTTGTATAATTGCTGATGAAATAAAGGTGACTAAAATTCTTTTAGTTACTTCTAAGTTCTAGAATTTTTATTACTCTAGTTTCCTTATTATAGCGATTTAGATGATATTGATTATTTGAGATGTTTAAAGTGCTGAAATATTTTTGTTGTTGTATAACTTTACTGCTACAAGAAAAGAATTGGGGAGTTTGAAAGTTAAATTTGTCATGTTTCTATATATCAAGCTATGTTACATGTATGTATGTGGGTTATTCCGTTTCTAGTGTTTTTACAAGTATATCATCATGTTTTGATTAGAATAGAGATGGTTAAAGACCTTACGAAATTTTATAGATTATTATGAAATTTTATTTAGTTATATGAATAAGTTTGTAGTCAATGATTACTGCAATTTGTCTAAAAACTCAGAAATGTGCCAAGAGACTAAAATCCCTAATTTATATCAATTGAGTACAATAAGAATGCATCATTATTTAATTCTATTTTACATTATCTAGATCAAAATTGTACTCTAATTGTGGTAAATAATCCTTGTTTAATGGACTTTATTTTTGACTTTGTTTTTTTATGTCTACGTTATGAATATAAATTTTGTATTTTAAGTTTGTGGTGAATCATACCAGGTACTTAGCACATCTTGCTATAGAGGATACTGACCCTTTTCACTATCCTTCCTATTTGGGACACGAGGTAAGTAAAGATTTATTTTAACTGCATCACAAGAATAGTAGTAGATACAAATATTTTCCTACATGATTGTATGTATTATATTAATTATATGTTATTCCTATAGTTGTTGTTAGTTCATAAAAGACATAAGCATGACATGATTATTTAAGCATGACTTTCAAGAAGTAAAGTTTTCTACGCATTGAATTTAAAGTAATATTATAGTACTGATTTTATAAGATATATTTTAAGTACATTATTTAATCTGTCTGCATTGGGTAAGTATAATTTGCACAGGTATCCTTCCTGCGTAGATGGACACGGCTTACCGACTGCCGGATTGAACATTGTACTATAAGTTATATGAGGTGCAATATATAGTTAGTCGGCATCAGGTAGGTATGGTTCGCATTAGCTATGTGTTTCCTTCCTGCATAGGTGAGCACGGCCTACCAACTGTCACGGTTTTGTAGTGCACTCAAAGGCCCTACAAAGAAACATTTTCTAAGAAAAGTGCATCAAAATGAAAAGTTATGAAAGAAAGAGTACAATGGGAATTTCAATAAAGTTTATGCATGAAATACGTTCATGAGCATACATGATCTTTACTTGCTGAGCATTAGCTCATTTAGTTCCTATGATGCAGATGAGGAGATATATGATGTATAAAGTTGCTAGTTGGCTAGCATGCTTCTTATTGCAATAATCGTATAGATATAGAGTGGGGCAATGTTTTCTTTGTATTTCGATATTTTGATGTGTTGTAAATATCACTGCTGATGGCTAGATAAACTGATATACTTTTTGGGTTGTACATTTTGTAAAGACACTTTCAGAAAGTAATGTCACTCAGCTTCTTTAGTTTTAAAGTTTGAAAAGTTTAAATTGGCCCATTTTTTTGAACAAAACTAAAATTATGATTTATAAAAGAATAATACTTTCTAGTTTGACCTATATAATCATATAGATAAGCTAGGTGGTGTTACAAATGAAATTAAGCCTAGGGTTTCCGATTTTACCGTAACTAATCTACTCTAAAATTCTCTATCTCATTAGCCGAAAATTATTCTCCTGGCTGATAGTCAAAATTCTCTAATTTATTCACTATTCTCTCCCGAGTTCAAGCAAAAATACCCTTAATTATCAATTCACTATATTCCTATGTGAATTAAACTAATTGAGAATTCATTAAGATTTATGGAGACTCATATAGCGACTAGACAAACTATGTAAATATATTCCTATTTTACACGCAATTTATGGCTTTTAATCCAATGAACTAGACACATAAATCTCCTTCCAGTTTCATTATGATTAACAATTCATCTATTTAGTGGCCAATTAAATAGAAGTATTAAGAATAGAATTGAAAACTCAACTAGGAAAAATAATTCATAGACTAAATTAAAAAAATAATATTAAAGTATCATAGTTAGGCTACATCGTAGCTAGGGGTGTTCAAAAAAACCGCCAAACCGTAGAAACTGCCCAATCCAGTCCAAACCATCCAATCTAGGCGGATTTTCTTCTTAAACGGCCGATTATGGATTAGAAAAAATAAAAACCGACTTGGCCAGTTTGGTTTTCGGTTTTAGACAAATTTGATCGGATTCTAACCGAATCGGCCAATAAGTTTTTATATATATATATTTTTTAAAAAGATATGTATAGTAGTAGTTAAAAATTTAAGCTCATTCATTCTAATTGAGTAACGATTACTTTTAGCTCATTTAAGACTATGTCACTTAAGACTCTTATGATATTTTAGACTTTAAATCTTGTTGTTGTAATGTGTTTAAGATTAAAGACTTTAAGTTTACTATTCAATTTTGATTAGGTTGTAAGTTGTAACTAAAATATAAGTTTAATAGGACTTTCGATTTGGTTGTGGCTTTTAACTATGTTATGGTTTCGTTTTATATTTGGACTTTAAATTTTAGATGAAATATGATTATGATATCAGCTTAGTTGATGTTGTAATAATTCAAATTTTGTAAGTTTTCAAACTGCAAGGATTGATAAACCAGCAAAACCGTATATTCGGATTGGTTTCTGGATTGGCGATTTAGACCATCCAGACTGGACATGAACAACCCTAATCGTAGCCCTAGAAAAAGAAATGTAGAACATAACTAAACTAAAGAAAAGCATAAACATAGTCATAATAAATTGAAGAGAGAAAGAAAGACTGCTCTAGAAATTTCTTTGTTTAGTTCTGTAGTCATTCTTCTCTCTGCCTTTGCCCTCGGTCTCTCACTGTCTTGCTATATATTTTCCTCGTACTCATATATATACGTATACATGAACATTGTAACCGACCTATAGTTACCCATTTTATTTTCCTTCTTAAATTTAAATGCTTCATGTTTAGAGAGTCCAATTATTCTAAGAAACTTCCAGCACACCAACAGATCAAGAATAGTTTGAGTACTCAATCTATAATAGATCTATAAATTAATTATTTATTGGAGAATCAACAGTACACAAGGATAAAAAAATCCTGAATCAATATACAAGGGAATTATCTGTCTAGCTTCCTAATGGAAGGAATGGATTCCATATATGTAAGATACATTCTCAGCTACTCATCTCATCATACTCCTAAGATACAAGTATTTCAGGCTATTTGGGAAATAAACCTTTGGCAAGTATGTTAAAGAACATAATATTATAAATAGGAATCTGTACCTATTCAGGATTAGAATTGATTTACATATGATTATCTAGCAACATTATTTGAACTCTCAACAGTAAACAGAATTTATGTGAGATTCAAATAATGTCTGGTCCAATCCTATATAATCGAATTATATAAAGTACCTCTCCATTATGATCTACACATCAATAGTCCGGATAAGACTATTACATTCTAAATGTTAACGGACTGTACTAATAATATTTAATTAAAGATCTCATACTTTAATTAATTATTACAGACTACATTTAGTTTATTATATATAAATTTAATCCTTATATATATAATACTTATAAACTAGGGATTTTTTGATTTTTAAAAACATACAAATTATGCACAAATTCAAATAGAAAAATGTCATTTTATTTATTCTTAAATATCCAAAATATACATGCTTTGAGGGCATAAACCCTAATAGCAACTACATGGTATTTTTTGCTGAAAGTGTCTTTAAAAAATGTACAATTAAAAGAAGTTTTCATGTCTATTTTGCAGTCAACATTATTATTTACATCATACCCAAAATATCGTAATACTAAAATGTCACCCATAGGTCAAGCTCATTCACATTCATATTGCATATCGATAAAAGGCAAGCTAGGTAACTAGCTAGTCAATACCAAAATGTGCCTCTTCATCTGAATCACAAGACTAAAATAAGATAAAGCTCCGTAAGCAAAAACTATGCATGCTTATGTATGCTTCAAAATCATGTTCCCATTGTATACTTTTCTCTATTAAACATTTGAGCCTATGCATTTCCTTTAAAAAATATAGATAGTTGGGCCCCTTAATACATTGCTAGTTCTGTAAGTCAGTAGGTCGTGATAACACTAGTCGGAAACTCTAGCCAAGAGTAAAAACAAGGTACGACCATCATGTGAGGTTTTTTAAAAACTCCTTCCCATATCAAAGGGCATCCCACACCGCGCTAATATTTTCCTACTTCAATGTGACACATAAAAAGATCTGCAAGTCCCACATCAATGGGAGAGTCTGTATCGACAGACTTACCTACTCAGCTCTGGTAAACTAACAATTGCAGTTAAAACTTATTTTATAAAATTGGTACAATGGTACTCACTTTCAAATACTCTGTAACATAATTCCTAATGTACATGCATAACGTGACATACAGCTTCTTTGAATATGTCCTTCTTTTCCTCATGATTATAATCGCATCAAGTTATACACCATAAATTTCCATTCAAGTTGATAACGTTGGCCGGGTTGTGTCATGGACTTGGGTTAGGCTTAGAAACCATTGGGCTTCTGTTTCACAAAAGCAAACGAACTGATCCCCAAAAACAAATGGGATTCTATTTTTCTTCACGTCATCTTTTTCTAATTGATTTAGGAAAGTGCCACTTTAGGCTCTCTTTTTTATAAATACTTTATAACCTGCTCAATTTAAGAAAGTAGCACAAATTAAGATAAAGATTTTGAGAAAAATAACAATTATGCACAAAATTAGGATGGAAAAGATACATAAATATTGTATAAATATAAGCACATCAAATACCCCTAAACTTAATAATTTCTAGTCCTCGATAAAAAGAAAGAAAGAAAAACCTAAACAAAATTCTAGACAACTAACCAAGATCTATACATGACCCAGTTCAACTTTCAAAACTTTGTCTTAAAGATTTCATATAATATAAAACTCAAAACAAAATTTTCCACACTATAATAGGTTTAGAATTTCAATTCAAATGTCATTCTGATTCCACTACAGACTCCTTGAGTGTGTGTATGTAAATAAACAATTACATTTAATCACATGCAACTCGGATCAGCTTATCCAAATAAGTAAGTTATAATAAATCTCTAGATAGAAATATATAAACTCCATAAGCCTATTTTTCTAGATAGAAATATAAAAACTCCATAAGCCTACTTTTAATAGCACTTTCTGTTGGGATTTTTGCCTTAAACAGCATATTTCCAATTTTACCCATCTGAGTATAAACAACTTTCTCTTATATGCAATTATGATATTTGCTAGATTAAAATATCCTGCTTGAACAGTTTATTTATCTATAAAAGATTCCATTACTTTATTTGTGTATAAAGAAACAAACATGATTAAGTGTTAATTATGGGGAGATTTGTTTCTTTATCTAAGTCTAAATGAATTAGTTCACAATCTGTAAATGAAGATGGAATACTTTATTTACTATAGGTTGTAGTGTTTGTTTATCTCAACAGGAATGATGTGTCTCAAATCATTGAAGAATGTGACTTCTGATAGAAACACTAATATAACATAAACAAGTTATGTGTATTGAACTGGACCAGGCAATATAAAAAATTGGAGTGCCGTAACTCAATTCTTATATTACCACAAACTAGCTCTTAGCATGTAGATCTTAATCCCTGATGTTTGACTGGACTTGTTTTCATGGGTTATAGCCTTTTGATTTGTTAAAAGCCTAACCTCTATGAAATTAGATATGAACTCTGGTATATTGGAGGTTATGGCTTATGAATTGATGGGAACACTAAATAGTTAAGGACACTATACATTAATGCCACTTTAGATTTTTTCAAGATTCATGGAATAATTAAATCTAAGATCTTAGTATTCACTTTGTGAATTGGTTGATAATTTTGCCTAAATGGCTATTGAGAACAAAATTATCAACAACATTATTCCTTGATAGAAAGATGGTAACTTAAAGGTAAATAGGTATTGGAGGAGTATTACGGTAATTACACCTATCCAACTATGGCATTGTATAGGGATTTTACATGTGATATAGAATATGCTAGATGGGTCGGTTAATCAAGGTTAGTTGATTAAATCTCTATAAAAGGTATAACATTTAATCTAAGAGTGTAGTATTGGGCCTTTAGTGGAGTGTCCCCTTTACTAATAATATTTATATAAATACTATAATAAGAGTTATTATGTATTTATTATATTATTGGAGCTNTTTCTTTATCTAAGTCTAAATGAATTAGTTCACAATCTGTAAATGAAGATGGAATACTTTATTTACTATAGGTTGTAGTGTTTGTTTATCTCAACAGGAATGATGTGTCTCAAATCATTGAAGAATGTGACTTCTGATAGAAACACTAATATAACATAAACAAGTTATGTGTATTGAACTGGACCAGGCAATATAAAAAATTGGAGTGCCGTAACTCAATTCTTATATTACCACAAACTAGCTCTTAGCATGTAGATCTTAATCCCTGATGTTTGACTGGACTTGTTTTCATGGGTTATAGCCTTTTGATTTGTTAAAAGCCTAACCTCTATGAAATTAGATATGAACTCTGGTATATTGGAGGTTATGGCTTATGAATTGATGGGAACACTAAATAGTTAAGGACACTATACATTAATGCCACTTTAGATTTTTTCAAGATTCATGGAATAATTAAATCTAAGATCTTAGTATTCACTTTGTGAATTGGTTGATAATTTTGCCTAAATGGCTATTGAGAACAAAATTATCAACAACATTATTCCTTGATAGAAAGATGGTAACTTAAAGGTAAATAGGTATTGGAGGAGTATTACGGTAATTACACCTATCCAACTATGGCATTGTATAGGGATTTTACATGTGATATAGAATATGCTAGATGGGTCGGTTAATCAAGGTTAGTTGATTAAATCTCTATAAAAGGTATAACATTTAATCTAAGAGTGTAGTATTGGGCCTTTAGTGGAGTGTCCCCTTTACTAATAATATTTATATAAATACTATAATAAGAGTTATTATGTATTTATTATATTATTGGAGCTTAGATTATTTGGATCCATTAAGTCCCTTGTCTAACTCAATAAGGCTCATTAATTGGTTGGTGGTATTCGTGAAATTAGTTTCATAAAACTGTGTAAAATAATGATTCTACACAGAAGTTAGTATTTTTATAAATAAGTTTCACGAGTTGGACATATTTATAAAGATACACCTAAAGCCCAAATTGGAGAACAAGTCCAATCTTAGTTGGACTGGGATTAGCAGTTTTTGGACTCATATATATAAAATACATGAGAGAAAAAACTGCATAATAACACATAGTGTGCTACACGAAATTATAGAGGGAGAGAGGGAGAATTCGGCCAACCTAAGGCCAGAGAGGAGAGAAATAGTTTCCTACCATCTCACAGTCTAATCTCATGGCTCGGTATTCCAAAGGATCAAAAAGGTATTCTCGATCATTCTCCAATGAATGATTCAACTTGGTGCCCACTCATCTCTGAACCAAGAGTAATAGGATAGACAAGAAGATCTAGGGTTAGAGATTTGATCACCATCTACAAGGAGATCAAGGAGGAGCACGCTACAAAAGGTAAACCCTAATCTCATCTCTAGGGTTTGTGCATCTAGATTTAATTTATGTTATATATGATCCTGTATATGATATATGCATGTTATATGGTTATGAAAACTATTTTCATGTTAAAAATTTAAAACCTAAATCCGCTATTTTTCCGCTGTGTTCATGATATGATCATGTGTTTTCTATAGTTTGCATGCGTATATGAGTTTTCCTAAGTGTTAGGTCAAATTCCAACAATTGGCATCAAGAGCTCAGGTTCATATGTATAGCATAATATTGATCTAGAATGGTATGATCATGGTTACGTGATTGAGTTTGATCTATTTATGTTTATGATAGTTAAATGATTCATAGTGATGAATGATATTTAATTACGTATACTATTGATTTTTGCATGGTGAGAAAACATGTGGTTTGTGATTCTAGTAAAATTAGGTTTGGATGTTCTTAAATTTTATGGTTGATAGATTCATGAACATGTTTCAAAGAGTTTGAAAAACTGAATTTTCTCCAGAATTTTGGTGTTGTTTTTAATTTTTCAACATATAAAAAAAAAGAAAAATTTTTTTA
>JXTC01000026.1:206433-217928 GCA_002914845.1 Trema orientale | reverse complement strand
ATTACTTGAAAATTAATAGGGCCACGTCAATTGTACCTAGAGCAAAGAGTATTTCACTGAATAACACATAAGAGCTCGGAAGCAAGGTAAGTAATATTACACCTGCAATATAAGAAATTATTTGTTTTTGTAAATTTGTGGCCTCCTTGGTTTATATGAAAATTTGTATCTGTTATTCTGCTATGCCTAAGGCATAAACATCTGAAGTTGTTATTTTGACATACATGAGGCATGAACAAGTGGTGTATTTATATTGCCTGACGAGTATAGGTGAATAGGGTGTGGCGGGCCAGCACCTAAATATCTGGTTCCTCCGGGGACATTATTAGGTTCCTTCGGGGACATTATTTAGTTCCTTCGGGGGCATTCTGATAGCGATGTGGGGAGGACCTCTGCAGTACACAGAGGGGTTTGAGATATATTTAGGACTCGAGACCTCCATACGACGGCTTATGATTATTCATTAGTTATTAGTTATGTGAGTGGCTTAGTATGCGATTCATGGTCTTGTCAGGCAATACAATATACACAGGGATCCCAATCATATGATTATCTATTCTCTGTCATGTGCATTCTGCATTTGCATACGTTACTTACTGAGTTTTATACTCACAAATATTCTTACATTGCAGGGGGTACTGATGCTACGTGAGGTAGAGGAGGAGCGCCGACCTTCTGACCGCGGCTTGTGGATATGAGCATTTTGACATTTTGGTTTTTCTGACTAAAAATTTTATATTTGTTTTGAGTGTGTGTCCATTATGTATATTTTTCTAAGAGGTCCACTTTGTGAGAATGTATATATGTATATATTAGACTATGTATAATTATGAGTGTAATTTCCCTTTTTCTTCTATGAAGTTAAAAAAGTTTTAAATTTTCTCTATTTTATCAGTTCTAAGTCGAATAGCGTCTCCCGATCTCACTAAATATTTATACAAATATCCTTACGTATGTGTGTGGGATCGAGGGATGTCACGGTTGGCATCAGAGCTTAAGTTTTAAAATGATTCTGAAGACCACTTATATACACACGTCGGGAAGGAAAGGAAGCCTCGCTTCTCTGTAGGTGTTTGATATGGAATTTGATATCTGTTATAATTTTCTTTTTATTGCATTCATAATCTGGTAATGAATATTATTGGCTATTATTGGAGCTATAGATTCTGGGTGTCAGGATATCAGTATGGTGACTACTCGGGTCAAGATAATATCGACAGGGGTGCATCTTCTTCACAGGATGGTAATCAGGTTGAACAGTTAGCTACATTGATACAAAATATATTAGAGCAGTGCATGAGACAAGAAAATCAACCTAACCCTCCACCACCACTACCTCAACATAGGCAAGATGCTAGTGAAACTGTTGGGGAAAGATTCAGGAAACTCCAGCCTCCAACCTTTGATGGCGGGATTGATCCGATACAAGCAGAGCAGTGGATTAGGACCACTGAGCGTATGCTGGCTTACGCCAAGGTTCATGATGCAGATAAGGTTCCTTGTGCTAGTTTTATGTAGAGACACCACGCTGAATATTGGTGGAACACTATGAGTACTATTCATGATATCACTACTATGACCTTGGAGAGGTTTAGAGAATTATTTTATGGAAAATACTTTACCGATGCTATAAGAGCTAGCAGAAGGATAGATTTTGTTAATCTGAAACAAGGAGATATATCTGTTGCGGAATACATCCGCAAGTTTGACGAGTTATCACGATATGCACCCCACATGGTTGCCACCAATGAACTCAAGGTAGATCAATTTATGCAAGGTCTGAGATAGACTATTGTTAGAGATTTGAAATCAGGTGGAATTTGAGGTGTACCATTTGCTCAGATTGTAGACAGGGCATTAGATGCTGAGCAAGCAGAAAAAGATGTTTTGGAGGAGGAAAAGATTAGGAGAGAGAGATAGGCCCGAGAGATGCAGAGGGGTTTCAGATCTGGTTTTCAGGGAAATAGAGGAGGACAAACTCAGTTTCAACGTCCTCATGATATAAAGAGGAATATAAAGAGGAAGGGAGTTCCAGCTCAACATCCTCGACCAGATCAAGGTAAGCGTGCCAGTTGTGTAAGATTTTCTGGAAGTGTTTCAGGAAGATTTACGAGGTTTGCCACCTGTAAGAGAAATTAATTTTGCTATTGATTTGGTACCAGGTACTGCACCTATTTCTAAGACACTCTATGGGATGGCCCCAGTAGAATTAAAGGAGTTAAAGACTCAGTTACAAGAATTGCTAGACAAAGGATTTGTACATCCTAGCTTTTCACCGTGGGGTGCACCAGTTCTGTTTGTGAAAATGAAAGATAGCACTATGCGATTGTGTATTGACTATAGAGAGATTAACAAAGTGACTATTAAAAATAAGTATCCCCTACCTCGCATCGATGATTTGTTTGATCAACTACAGGGTGTTTTTGTGTTTTCAAAGATTGATTTGATATCTGGTTACCATCAGTTAGGAGTCAGGGAGGAAGATATTCCGAAGACTACTTTTAGAACTCGGTATGGTCATTATGAGTTTCTAGTAATGCCGTGGTGTAACCAATGCTCCAGCAGCATTTATGGATTTAATGAGTAGAGTATTGAAAGAATTCTTAGACAAGTTCGTTATTGTGTTCGTTGATGACATTTTGGTGTGCTCACGATCCAGAGAAAAGCATAGGGAACATTTGAGGATCACTCTACAAATACTGAAAGAGAAAGAGTTGTATGCTAAATTCAAGAAATGTGAATTTTGGTTAGAAAAAGTATCGTTCCTTGGTCACGTTGTCTCTCAGGATGGAATTTCTGTTGGCCCAATCAAGGTTGAGGCAGTTCATATTTGGTCTAGACCTACCAATATTACAGAGATCAGAAGTTTTCTAGGTTTGGCCGGTTACTACGGAAGATTTGTTGAAGGATTCTCTAATATTGCCATGCCACTTACACAATTAACCAGGAAGAGTAACAAGTTTATATGGACTGATGATTGTGGGAAGAGTTTTCAAGAAATGAAGCAGAGACTAATTTCAGCACCAGAGCTGACTATACCTTTGGGTCCAGAGGGGTTTGTTATTTACAACGATGCTTCAAAACAAGGTCTGGGATGCATTCTCTTGCAAAATGGGAAGGCTATTGCTTTTGCTTCAAGACAGCTAAAGGATTATGAGCGCAACTATCCTACTCATGATTTAGAACTGCCAGCAGTGGTATTTGCATTGAAGATTTGGCGACATTATCTATATGGAGTACATTGTGAAATTTTTACTAATCACAAAAGTTTGTAGTATTTGTTTACTCAGAAGGAGCTAAATATGAGGCAACGATGTTGGTTGGAATTAGTAAAAGATTATGATTGTAACATCAGTTATCATCCAGGGAAAGCCAATGTTATTGCAGATGCACTCAATAGAAAATCATTTGGTAGCTTGGCAGCTTTATACGAGTTAGAGAAACCTCTACAGGAAGACTTATATAGATCAGGTATTGAGTTAATTACTGGTCAATTATTTGCTATGACTTTACAATCTACCTTATTAGACAAGATCAAACAGGGCCAGAAAGAAGATCCATAATTAATTGGGCATAAAGAATAAGTGGAGTCAGGGCAAAAGTCAGACTTTAGTGTTTCTGCTGAAGGAGTTATCAGATTTCAGGGCAGACCATGCATACCAGATGATAGCAATATCAAGGAAGAAATCCTAGTAGAAGCACACAATACTCCATATTCAGTCCATCTAGGTACTACTAAAATGTATAATGATTTGAAGATTCTTTATTGGTGGGCAGGAATGAAAAAGGATATTTTTTGATTTGTGGAACGTTATTTAACATGTCAACAGATTAAGGCTGAGCACAAGAGACTAGCAGGAGAGCTTTGACCACTTCCGTTACATGAGTGGAAATGGGAAGAAATCGCTATAGATTTTGTAGTTGGGTTACCAAAGACAGTACCTCGTCAGGATGCACTTTGGGTTATAGTTGATAGACATACCAAGGTAGCTCATTTTATTCCAATTTCTATGACCTACTCCATGGATAAACCTGCGGCCCTGTACATCAAGGAGATTGTTAGACTTCATAGAATTCCAGTTTCCATAATCTCAGATAGATATGCCAGATTTACTTCAAAGTTTTGGGAAAGTATACATCGAGCTTTGGGAACTAGGTTGAAATTTAGTACTGCATTCCATCCTCAGACAGATGGTCAGGCTGAGAGGACTATTCAGATCTTGGAAGATATGCTTAGAGCTTGTGTTATGGATTTCTAAGGGTCGTGGAATCATTATTTACCACTGATTGAATTCTCCTATAATAATAACTTTCAAGCTACGATTGGTGTTGCACCTTATGAGATGTTGTATGGTAGAAAGTGTAGGTCTCTAGTTCACTAGGATGAAGTTGGAGAGCGACGTTATTTGGGTCCTGATATTGTTAAAAATATAGCCGAGGCAGTAGAAAAGATCAGAAAATATATGACAGCAGCTTAAAGTAGAGAGGAGTTTTATGCAGATCCAGAACGTCGACCGATACATTTTTCTGTTGGTGACAAGGTATTTCTCAAGGTTGCCCATATGAAAGGTGTCATGAGATTTGGAAAGAAAGGAAAGTTAAGTCCTAGATTCATACGTCCGTATGAGATCATTGAAAAGGTAGGGAATGTCGCCTATTGGCTTGCATTGCCCACTGAGTTATCAGGTGTGCATAACGTCTTCCATGTTTCAATTTTAAGGAAGTATGTATCAGATCCATCTCGTGTTCTTAGCCAAGAGCCACTTGAACTAGACCCAAAGTTAACCTATGAGGAACGTCCTGTTCAAATTCTAGATAGAAAGGAGAAAGAATTGAGAAACAAAAAGATTCCTCTGGTGAAAGTTTTATGGCGAAACTATTCAATAGAGGAGGCTATGTGGGAACGAGAAGACGAAATGAGAAACCATCATCCAGAATTATTTGGTAAGCAAATTTCGAGAACGAAATTTTTATTCGGAAGAGAAGAATGTGATAACTCGAAATTCAATGTGACACCCAGTTCCTCACATAGAAAAATAGCCAATAATGACATTACATTACATTTATTATGTCATTTATACCCATATAATTCTGATTATTCTACTCTAAAATTTTGGTTATTTTAGTAACATCATTATTATGTAATTTTTACAGTGAAATACTCGTGCAGACTCGGGGTCCAAGTTTGACATTCCTTAAGTTAACTATAATAATATTACAAGTGTGCTTTTAGTAAATCAATTATTTCAACATGACTAAGATTATTATTTTGTCACATTAGAAAAACGATTTAATAGGTAAATTTGTTATATTTTATTTGTATAATATACTTAAATTATTGTTTGAGTTTAACTATTATTATGTTATTTATACGGGAAACTAGTACAACTCATCTTTCAGTTGTGTTAATTATATTTAAGTGTTAGACTTAATTATTAAGTCTTGTTTTTACTCATTATTACACAAAAATAATAATAATAATAGTTATTAAAAAAAAATGAGAAAGTGGTTTAACCGACTTAAGAAAAGTCGGCTACTAATTCCAATACTAGCCTATAATAATATCATTTTGCTCTAGGAGTTTCTATAACTTTCAATCGTACATCACTATTCCACCTTCACCTTCCTCTACTCTCTCTGAAACGTACGACCCTAATCCCCACTAGCCTTCAATTAGTAGAAAAGTAAGCTTCTTTCTTTTTACTATAATAGTTGGTAGGAAAAGTAATACTTTTTTTTATGTAATAATCATTGCTATGTGTTTTACTTTTTACTTTTCAAGAATATACTTGATATATATATTACCTGGTCTTGTGTGTGTAATTAATATCCATGAATTTGTGTGATTATGTACGGATTATTGATTTGTAGAGTTGTTGTACGTTGTTGTTGTGACTTGTGTGTACTTTTATATATTAATTAACAGAAGAGTACTTCACCAGTAAAGCTATGGGCTTTCGGTTGAATTTTATAATACTAGTAGTTATCCTAGTTTCAATGAGTTGAAACATGTATTGTATGACTTTTTAATGAAAGTAGGAATTAACTAATTTTAATACTCTTATAATAGTTTTGTTCCTATGCTTATTCATGAAATTGCTTATCCGAGAGTTATAAAAAGTAAGGCAATTATAACTTTAAAATTTGAAGCTAATTTAAATATGTTAATTAATGTAGTTTCGTGGTCAGTGCATGCTTATGTATGCGATATATATATATATTTGAGCCTTGAAAATCTACTTCATGTTATAACCTAATAAAGGTTAATATATTGGACAAAGTATTATTTTTTTTCCTGCTGCCACAAGTATGTTTAGTGATGTAATAATATCTATGAACTCTTACGTGGTTTAATGTGAACCAGGTGAGTGATGTGTGAAAACTTGGAGCTTGGAAAATCTTTATTTATCATTTAATTGCTTAGTGATTGATTTACCTTTATTTGGAAATGTTTAAGATCGTGTTATATATATATATATATATGTATAAGCTAATAAATTAATTTGATGGTATTATATGGTTATTAAAGAAATCTATTACTTGAAAATTAATAGGGCCACGTCAATTGTACCTAGAGCAAAGAGTATTTCACTGAATAACACATAAGAGCTCGGAAGCAAGGTAAGTAATGTTACACCTGCAATGTAAGAAATTATTTGTTTCTGTAAACTTCTGGCCTCCTTGGTTTGTATGAAAATTTGTATCTGTTATTTTGTTATGCCTAAAGCATAAACATCTGAATCTGTTTGACATACATGAGGCATGAATATGTGGTTTATTTATATTGCCTGACGAGTATAGGTGAATACTGTGTGGCGGGCCAGTACCCAAATATTTGTTTCCTTCGGGGACATTATTTAGTTCCTTCGGGAGCATTCTGATAGCGGTGTGGGGAGGACCTCTGCAGTACATAGAGGGGTTTGAGATATATTTGGGACTCGAGACCTCCATACGATAGCTTATAATTAGTCATTAGTTATTAGTTATCTGAGTGGCTCAGTATGCGATTCATGGTCTTGTCAGGCAATACAATATACATAGCAATCCCAGTCATATGATTATCTATTCTCTGTCATGTGCATTCTGCATTTGCATACGTTACTCACTGAGTTTTATACTCACAAATATTCTTACATTGCAGAGGGTACTGATGCTACGTTAGTTAGAGGAGGAGCGCCGACTTTCTGACCGCGGCTTGTGTATATGAGCATTTTGACACTGTGGTTTCCTGACTGAGAATTTTGTATCTGTTTTGAGTGTATGTCCATTATGTATATTTTTCTGAGAGGTCCACTTTGTGAGAATGTATATATGTATACATTAGACTATGTATAATTATGAGTGGGATTTCCCTTTTTCTTCCAGAAAGCTTAAAAAGTTTTAAATTTTCTCTATTTTATCAGTTCTATGTTGAATAGCGTCTCCCGATCTCGCTAAATATTTATACAAATATCCTTACGTATGTGTGTGGGATCGGGGGATGTCACAGTACCATTGTACCAATTTTTATTAGATAAGTTTTGATTGCAATTGCTAGTCTGTCGGAGCTGGGTAGGTAAGTCTGTTGATGCAGACTCTCCCGTTAAAACGGGACTTGCGGATTTTACCATATGTCTTATTGAAGCGGGACAATATTAACGCGGTGTGGGATGCCCTTTTGATGAGGGAAGGAGTTTTCAAAAACCTCACACGACGGTCGCACCTTATTTTTACTCTTGGCAAAGTTTCCGCATAATTTTATCACGGCCTATCGACTTACAGGACTAGCAGTGTGCTAAGGGGCCTAACTGTGAATGTTTTTAAAGGAAATACATGGACTCAAATGTTTAAGAAAGAAAAGGGTACAATGGGAACTTTATGAGATTTTAAAGTATATATAAGCATGCATAGTTTTTACTTACTGAGCTTTAGCTCATTTTAGTCTTGTGATGCAGATGAGGAAGCACATTTTAGTGTTGACTAGCTAGTTGTTTGGCTTGCCTTTTGTCGTCATGATCATATAGATGTGGACGAGCTTGACCTGTTGGCGATATTTTTATTTTGAGACATTTTGGTGTAATATAAATACTAGTGCTGATGGCAAAATAGACGGGCAAAAATCTCTTTGATTGTACATCTTGTAAAGACACTTTTAATAAGAAATGCCATGTAGTTACTTTTTTTTTAAAGTTTTGGGAAGTTCAAATTTGCCCACCTTTTTATAAAACTAAAGATAATGTTTAAGAAAGAGTAATACTTCATAGTTTGGCTATATAGGGCAATATGGTTAAACTAGGGGGTGTTATAGTATTGGTATCAGAGCTGAGGTTAAATCATTTCTGAAGACTGCCTATATGTATATGATCATGTGACAAAAAGCTCAGTCAACAAATAAGTTTTAATTTCCTATGTTAGCATTAAATTTGATGCCATATGTTATGATATGTTCTCTTTTTAGTATTGGCTATTATGCATGGATGTAAGTGAAAACGCAACTGTACAGGGAATTATGCCAAGGGCTAAGTGTCAAACTAGTGAGTGGATGGGTGATAAAAGTGGTACTACTGAAAATGAGACCAACAAGGATGCTTTTATAGGTAGATTGATAGAGTTGGTTGAGACACAAGCAAGACAGTTAGAAAGGCTTATAGAAAGGGAGGAAAGGCATGGAAATCAAGCACTACCACAGGCCATAGCTAGACAAGAAAATTATGAACTAGCTTGTGAGAGGTTTAGAAAGAATAAGCCCCCAGCTTTCAGGGGTGAAACTGATCCATTATTGGCAGAAGAGTGGATTTGGAGTATTGAGGGTATCTTCGATTACATTTGAATCACTGATGAGGAAAAGATTTTATGTGCCACTTTTATGTTCCAGATGGATGCTAGAAACTGATGGGATTCTATGAAGTCTATCATTGAAGTTAACAGACTTACTTGGGAGCAATTTAAGGAAATATTCTATAGAAAATATTTCAGCAATGCACATAGGATGATGAAGGCTGCCGAGTTTGTTAATCTCAAACAGGGAAGTATGTCTGTTAGTGACTACATCAAGAAGTTTGAAGAGTTATCCCGATTTACTCTGCACATGGTGAGTACAAATGAGCTAAAAATAAACCAGTTTTTATAGGGGCTCAAGGCAGAAATTTATAGGGATGTTAAGATATCTGCTCATAAAGATATGCTATATACTGAGGTTGCAGATAAAGCTCTTGAAGCCGAAGAAGCTAAACTAAGTGTTATTAAAGCTCAAGAAATTCGCAAGAATATAAATATAGCGAGGAGAAATATAACTTTTGGAAGAGGATCTCACCAGGGGCTAGTGGAAATAAAAGAAAGTGGCAACAGAATCAATGAGAAAGACAAGAGCCCCAAAAAGGCCAAGTTATGGGCCAGCAGATACAATCAACTACGACCCAGAGTACTGTCTGTCCTAAATGTAAGAAAACTCATCGTGGAGAATGTTTAATGGGTTCTGGTGCGTGCTTTCTGTGTGGAAAGTCTGGACACTTTGCAAAGAATTGTCCGAATACTACAGATGAGCAGAAAAAAGTCCCAACTCGTGTGTATACGATGATCAAAGAAGATGCCGAGGTGAACCTATCTATTGTAGCAGGTGAGATTCTTATCTCCGGAATTCCTATTTATGCATTAATAGATTCAGGGGCTACACATTCATTTGCATCACTTGCATTTGTGAGGAAATTGGGCAAAACACTAGAGTACTTGAATTTCAAATATTGTGTGACCATTCCATCAGGAGAAGCTTTATGTTCTGATCAAGTTCTCAAGGCATATCCAATCCAAATAGCTGATAAAGACTTGTGTGTAGATTTGATAGTATTGGATATGCAAGATTTTGAGGTTATTTTGGGTATGGATTCGTTATCTAAATACCATGCTACTATTGATTACTATAAGAAGAGGGAAGTATTTCAGCCACAAAATATAGAGAAGTTCACTTTTGTTAGTACTAGTGGAAACTCGATGATTCTAATCATTTCCTCAATAAAAGCAAGGAAGTTACTAGAAAAGGGATGCATGGGTTACTTAGCAAATATAATGGATACGAGAGAAGAGTTAAAAGTGAAGCCTAAGGAAGTACCAGTAGTTAATGAATTTCTTGATGCATTTCCTGAAGATTTGTCTGGGTTACCACCTAATAGAGAGATAGAGTTTGTTATTGACTTATTGCCTAGTACAGCTCCTATTTCTAAGGCCCTTATAGAATGGCTCCAGCGGAGTTAAAGGAATTGAAAGTACAGTTATAAGAGTTCTTGGACAACGGTTTTATTCGCCCGAGCTTTTCACCATGGGGTGCTCCGGTTTTATTTGTAAAGAAGAAAGATGGTACTATGAGACTTTACACTGATTATAGAGAGCTGAATAAGGTCACAATCAAAAACAAGTTTTTCCTTCCCAGAATTGATGATTTGTTTGATCAACTGCAAGGAGTTTCGGTGTTTTCGAAGATTTATTAAAGATCAGGATACCACCAGTTGAAAATTAAGGAGGAAGATATTCCAAAAATAGCTTTCAGAACGAGATACCGGCACTATGAGTTTTTAGTGATGCCCTTTGGATTAACTAAAGCCCTAGCTGCTTTCATGGACATGATGAATAGAGTATTCAAAGATTTCTTAGATAAATTCGTCATAGTTTTCATTGATAATATTCCGATTTACTCACGCTCAAGAAAGGAGCATATGGAACATTTGAGGACCGTTTTGAGAATTCTCAAGGAAAAGCAGTTGTAGGCTAAGTTTATGAAGTGCGAATTCTGGTTGGAGAAAGTTATCTTCGTTGGTCATGTTGTTTCTGAAAATGGTATTTCTATAGATCCAACGAAAGTTGAAGCTGTGAGTAATTGCCCAAGACCTATAAATATTTATGAGATTCGTAGCTTCTTGGGGTTGGCTGGTTATTATAGACGCTTTGTTGAAGGATTCTCGAAGCTGGCTTCTCCATTGACTCATTTAACAAGGAAGAATATGAAGTTTCAATAGAATGATAATTGTGAAAAGAGTTTTGAGGAATTGAAGCATCGTTTGATAATAGCTCCTATACTTTCAATACCGTCTGGATCAGTTGGATTTTTTATTTACAGTGATGCCTCGAAGAATGGTCTAGGATGTGTTCTCATGCAAAATGGCAAAGTCATTACTTATGCCTCTAGGCAACTGAAGGAATATGAAAAGAAGTATCCTACTCATGATTTAGAGCTAGCAGCAGTTGTCTTTGCACTGAAAATTTGGAGACACTATGTTTATGGGAAGAAGTGTGAGATCTACACAGATCACAAGAGTCTCAAGTACTTCTTTACCTGAAAGGAACTGAATATGAGACAAAGAAGATGGCTTGAACTGGTAAAAGAATATGACTGTGAGATTAACTATCATCTAGGAAAAGCCAATGTGGTTGCTGATGCTCTAAGTAGGAAATCATTGGCTAATATAACTGTTAAGTATGTTGATATGAAGCATCTCTTAATGGATTTACATAAGTTAGAGTTAGAG
>JXTC01000026.1:183797-206347 GCA_002914845.1 Trema orientale | reverse complement strand
ATGGGTACAAAATTGGCATTTAGTACAGCTTTTCATTCTCAAACTAATGGGCAATCAGAGAGAGCCATACAGACTCTTGAAGACATGCTTAGAGCTTGTGTGTTGGATTTCCATGGATCTTGGAGCAAATACTTGCCACTTATAGAATTTTCTTACAATAACAGTTACCAAGCATCTATTGAAATGCCCCCATATAAAGCACTGTATGGAAGAAAATGCAGATCTCCTATTCATTGGGATGAGATGGGAGAAAGAAAATTTCTTAGCCCAGAACTGATAAGAAAGAAAATGAGGCAGCAGAAAAGGTTTGAAAAAGGATACTAGCTGCTCAAAGTAGACAGAAACGTTACTCAGATCCTCAAAGAAGAAAAATATAATTTAACGTTGGAGATAACGTATTCCTAAAGGTTGCTCCCATGAAAGGAATCATGAGGTTTAGGAAGAAAGGAAAGCTATGTCCCAGATATGTAGGTCCTTTTGAGATACTTAACAAAGTTAGAGATATTGCATATAGACTCGCTTTGCCACCTTCATTGTCAAATGTACACAATATATTTCATGTCTCTATGTTAAGGAGGTACATTTCAAATCCTTCACATGTTTTGAATTATGAGCAATTGGAGCTAAGTCAAGACGTGAGTTACGTAGAACATCCAGTGAAGATTTTGGATAGAAAAGAAAAGGAACTTAGAAATAAGAAAATCCCTTTGGTTAAAGTACTGTGGAAGAACCATGAAGTGGAAGAGGCTACATGGGAAAGAGAAGAAGAGATGAGAACTAAGTATCCACACTTATTTGGGTAAGTAAATTTCGAGGACGAAATTTTATAAGGAGGGGATAATTATGGTGCCCAAGATTCTCACATGTATACTAAGCCAATAATAAACATGTTCTAATTGCATATTAGGCATATAGAATTCATTAATACCGCTTTCATGGTAACATGCTCATTCATTATGTTATATGCATTTCATACATGTTATTACACTAATGAATGTCGAAGTGTCCCGATGCAATGTAAAGGTTCAATACCCTTAGAGAGAGAGGTCGGTGTGCTAAATGAACAAGAAATATATTTATGAAAGCAATACTATGTGCACATGCATTAAGATCATACTTGTTGATAACTTGGTCAAATAGTAGTTTTTCGTTAAAATGCAATTTTTACGCATTTCGGAGTCAAATTTACTTATGTTTAACATGTTAAATAGTTTTAATTCAATGTCTAGGACTCATTTATAGCATTTTATTTGTCGGCTCCGGGCAAGCACGAGGTGGCATTCACAACACTGATTTGTGTTTTATTGCACTAAGCTAGCTTAGATTCAGCTTAATCGCGTAATATCATATTTCTACATCCTAATAATTGAGTACTAATACTTTATTTTCCTTATTAATTGGAGTCTAATTCACTTAATTTTTTATGTTTAATGATTGGTTATGGGGCTAGGTTCCACCAAATTACAATAAGATTGGCCATATAGGATCATAAGTCAAAGTATGACTAGATTTTACTTTCTAAGCTATGTTTCACCATTCTGGTCTACACTTGGGTGTATAGGATTGACCAGCAACGTGATGAGTATGCTAAGGATGTTTTAGAGCTTGACACATGGAATGTAATGAGCAAAATACCCAAAATACCCCTTAGAATTTAAGTTATCCCATTTCTTAGTCATTAAGTATTGATTTTGGACCAAATCTGGTCCTTTCTTTCCTCTTTCTCTCCAGCCACGACCTGAGCCTCTCTAATACCTTTTTACACTTCACTCAACTTTCCTTAACCATTTCTAAGAGTTTCCAAGTGGTAGAACTCAAGTTGGTGCTATAGAAAGCAAGATAGATCAAAACTAGTCAAGGTAGTTCTACTAATTCTTCTTTCTAGATCTTTCCCTATAAATTTCAATTCTCTACTTGTTCCCACTTTAATATTGGTTTCTTCAGGTCCTTTTAAGTTCAAAAATCTATTTCTAAGCCTTGGGAATCAGTTTGGTGGAGATAGAAGGCAAGAAGTCTAGCAAAGACTTAAACTAGTCAAGGTAAGTTTTAAGTAGGATTTTGAATTTGTAATGAATTTCCTTTATTTCAGCTCTTAAACCTAAGCTATTATTTGATGAATAATGGTCCTAGGAACCCTTATATATTCCTGAAAACATAAAATTTAAGTGGAGGATTAAAATTAGACCTAAAGCCCCAAAGTTTGCTATTTATGGATTTAAGTGTTTTCATGTGTAGTAGATTAAGTTTTCTATATTTGTAATTTGATTTCTTTTACTTGGAGTATATATTTTATTGATCCTATTATTTCTTACACTCATTTGGTGGCTGGTTGTGATGGCACACAAGTATAAAAGTGGTTTTAAACTTTGTTAAAACTGAAAAAGAGTTCAAGTGTGCTTATATCATTCTAAGTGATCCTCTTTGATGTGTATATATGGGAATTGGCTTGTAAAATATTATTGCAGGTTTAAAACTATGATTTTAATCATGTGGGATTGTCCTAAAAATAGGGGAGGTACTGTCCAAATATTTTTAAGATGAAATGGCACCATTTAGAGGCAATTGGACTAGTTTTCATAAAATTATGTGCCACTTTGGATTATTTTGTGCTAATGAACCAGCATTCATATTTTACTACTTTTGAACAGTTTTTCAATGCTAGTTATTGGCTGTTAAGTACCTTAAGCGATTTATACACTCTTGAGTCATTTTAAGATTAAGTTTCCTAAATTGATGAAAGTTCTGATTTCGGTCTTGTTCAATTATCTTGATGCATTCTTTTCGAAAAATGTGCATCTTGAATAACATAATTCATGACAGATGATTAGCACATCAATCTCTTGAGGATATTGACCCTTTCCACTTTCAATTTCTATTCAGGATACGAGGTAAGTAAAGACTTACAATTGCATCACAAGAACTACATGGAAGATATCATTATGTGAAACTTACTTATTCTTAAATGTTATGAAATGGCATGTGCATGGTAAGTCTTGCATGTAAACTAAGAATTTCATTATAGAGTATTTAAAAGTGAGTACCATTGTACCAATTTTTATATGATAAGTTTTGATTGCAATTGCTAGTCTGTCAGAGCTGGGTAGGTAAGTATGTTGATGTAGACTCTTCCGTTGAAGCGGGACTTGCAGATTTTATCAAGTGTCTCGTTGAAGCGGGACAATATTAGCACGGTGTGGGATGCCCATTTGATGAGAGAAGGAGTTTTCAAAAGCCTCACATGACGGTCGCACCTTACTTTTACTCTTGGCCAAAGTTTCAACACAATTTTATCACGGTCTATCGACTTACGGGACTAGCAGTATGCTAAATGGCCTAACTGTGAATGTTTTTAAAGGAAATACATGGACTCAAATGTTTAAGAAAGAAAAGGGTACAATGGAAACTTTATGAGATTTTAAAGTATACATAAGCATGCGTAGTTTTTACTTACTGAGCTTTAGCTCATTTTAGTCTTGTGATACAGATGAGGAGGCACATTTTAGTATTGACTAGCTGGTTGTTTGGCTTGCCTTTTGTCACCATGATTATACAGATGTGGATGAGCTTAACCTGTGGGCGACGTTTTTATTTTGAGATATTTTGGTGTAATGTAAATACTACTGCTGATGGCAAAATAGACGGGCAAAAATCTCTTTGATTGTACATCTTGTAAAGACAGTTTTAATAAGAAATACCATACAGTTGCTTTTGTTTAAAGGTTTTGGAAAGTTCAAATTTGTCCACCTTTTTATAAAACTAAAGATAATGTTTAAGAAAGAATAATACTTCATAGTTTGGCTATATAGGACAATATAGTTAAACTAGGGGGTGTTACATAATTGGAGAAAGAAGATCGAATGAAGCTGGATCTTCTACCTCGACTCTTGACCCAAGTGGCATTCCGCCTGTCACAACGAACCAACGCTCTACTATACCCGGAGTTAGTGGAAATACTGCCAATGCCGCCATCACCACACCAAGTGATACTGGCAACACTTCTTCACTAAATTTTATCACCAAGGAACAATTACAAGAAATGTTCAAGCACGAAGCTGAAAGAGTCCACAGAAATGTAACAGCTACAGAATTCCAACCTCTCTATCTTGCACTTCAAAGCTATATCCAAAGGACTATGTTAGCCCTTCATTCAAGAAATTTAATGGCAAAAGTAGCAACGCTAGAGAACATGTTATCAACTTCCTTGATGATCTTGGGGTTTATGCCTCTGACCACGAGCTCCATTTGAGAGAATTCTCTAAGTCTCTTACCGATAGAGCTTATTCATAGTTCATCAACCTACCTGCTAGTAGTATTACCACTTGGGAAGAATTAGTGACAGTTTTCTGCACTAAATTCTTCGTGGCAGAATGCAACTTGGAGTTAGCCGACCTCGCTACTCTGAAGCAGTGGGAAAATGAGTCTCTTTCTCACTTCGTGTGAAGATTCAAAGAAATTGCTCTCGATTGCAGAGAGATGGTATCTGAAAGAGGACTCATTCGCATCTGCATCTATGGGATGTTGCCATACTGAATTCACATCGAAAATCATGTTATAACCAATTTTACTGACTTGATATTCCAAGTCAACAACACCGAAGCCTCTGTGTCCTAAATGTATGTGCCAACTCCTGTCCAAATGACACCTACACAAGTCATAGCTAAAGTTACACCTTACAAGCGAAAAAGGATGGTAGCTATGGTCGACCAATGCCAGCCACCAAGAAGAGACCAGGATATTCGTTTGGTGATCCCATTTACCAACGAGCAAATTGACGTACTTGTTCAGGCTTGGATAGAGGATGGAGATCTAATCTATCCACCCAACACCAGGCCACTAACGCCAGAATAGTTAGCAAACCCACGGTTCTGCCTGTTCCACCACCGAATTGGCCATCCTACTTCTGAGTGTTACAAAGTTAGATGACATTATCTAATCAAAGATCGAAGAGGCAAAATACTGCATGACAACCAACAACAAAGAGCGAAGATCAACCCCTTTCCAAGACATGGAGGTGGCCAAGTTAGAATGTGTATCGTCGCAGAGTATTCGAAGACAAACCTAGCCCAGGAAAGTTCCTCCAAAGAACAAGAAATAAATGACATAATGCATAACTCGACGAACTTTCAAGTGTTCAAAAATCTTTTTGACACTTTTGAGTTCAATGACGAAGCGCGACGAGAAGCTACATCTGCCTTGTTCAAGATTTCTCAAAAATTTGGTTCGCAATCCTACGCCGTCAACCACGCAATGAAGTGAACTGCAAAAAGAAGTAAAGACACGATCACTTTCTCTGTAAAAGATGCGCAAGCTCCACACCTATCCCACAATAAACCACTCTATGTAGAGGCCAAAGTAAACGAGTTGCTTCTTAAATGTGCCCTCATCGACAATGGCTCCTCCATCAATCTCATGTCATGGAGTACTTTCAAGGCTGCCGGTATCCCTGAAGACAAGTTAATCCTCCAGACAGTACCCTTGGTGACCTTTGCTTCTGATACTTTTAACACCAAGGGCTGTGTTAATGTAGATTTATAAATTGGTCCCACCAAAGCATCCACTAGATTCCATATCATTGATGTGAATGTCCCCTATCACATCTTGATTGGAAGACCTTGGCTCCATCAACATTATGCAGCACTCTCTACCCTCCATCAGTGTGTAAAAGCCATCAAAGTAAAAAGGAAATCATGATCCCAGCTACCGAGACTCCTTTCGAAAAAGAAGAAATTTTCTGGGCTGAATCCACTTTGTATGAGGACCTCGCCAAGAGTGTCAACACTACAAGACCTCGCTGCATCAATCTAGGTGGTGCAACCTATACATCTTCTGAGGGTATGGAGATAGATCTGGTCACTCCCAAAAGGGTCTTACTCCTAAAAGATATCCTTCCCAACAGTCAGACTATGTACAGCTTCTGAAGGTATGGCGAGGCCAGCAATGACCTCGCGAGCCCTCAAACAGAATATGCCAAAGGGATAGAAGTGATTCCCCTCGTGCCTGACAAGCTACAAGACGAGCCTTCAAACCTGCAAGATGGATTGAAAAAGATCAACTTGGATATCGACGGAGAGGAAAAGCCAACTTTCATCTCCGCTAATTTAGACGCTGAATTCGAAGCTGCTTTACTTTCACTACTCAAAGAATATCACGATGTCTTCGCTTGGTCTGATGAAGATATGCCAGGGCTTAGTAGTAAGTTAATCACCCACAAACTTGCTACGAACCCCACTGTTAAACCTGTTAAGCAAGCAGCCAGAAATTTCAGCACTCATATTCAGCTCCAAATTCAAAAGGAAATCCAGAAGCTCCTTGATGCAGGATTCATCCGACCCTGTGTTCATACTGTTTGGTTGGCCAACATCGTCCTTGTTAAAAAGAAGAATGGCCAAATTCGAATCTGCATAGACTTCCGTGATCTAAATAAAGCATGCTCAAAGGATGATTTCCCACTTCCGAACCTCGACATGCTCATCGATGCCATGACTAATCACGAAATGTTCTCCTTCATGGATGGGTTCAGTGGCTATAATCAAATTAAGATGGATCCAGAAGATGCGATCAAGACGGCGTTTCGTACTCCGTTTGGAAATTTTTACTACGTGGTCATGCCGTTCGGTCTCAAGAACGCCGGCGCCACGTATTAGCGGGCTATGACTGCCATATTCCATGATATGATTCATGATTATGTCGAGGACTATGTTGACGATCTCGTATCAAGTCCCAGAAGAGAGAAATGCACCTCGACCACCTGAGAAGAGTATTTCAGCGTTGTCGGCAATATAACCTCAGAATGAACCCCCTAAAATGTGCATTTGTTGTCTCCAATGGCAAGTTTCTTGGATTTGTGGTGCACAAAGAGGATTTCATAATTGATAATGATAAGACCAATGCTATAATCAACATGTCTTAACCTCGAGAACTCAAGCAGTTAAGGCAATTCATTGGGAAGATTTCTTGCCTCCAGAGATTTATTCCTGCCTTAGCCACCATCATCAAGCCTCTGCACCAACTCACCAAGAAGTCAGTAGAATTCAAGTGGGAATCAGAGCATGAGCATGCGTTCGATGAAATCAAGAAAATCCTTGCTCACCCACAAGTCATGATCACTCCGTCCCTAGGAAAAGAACTGCTCATCTATTTGTCTGCCTCCGACGAAGTAGTTAGAGTACTTATAGCGCAAGAGTCCGATGGGCAAGAAAAACCAATCTACTATCTTAGCTGACTACTCAAGGGCCGGGAGAAAAATTATCCCTTCAATGATAAATTTTGTGTTGCACTAGCTTATGCAATACAAAAACTCCGACACTACATGCTTACTCACAAAGTGAAGGTGATCACCAACTCCGACCCGATTAAGTTTCTCCTTCAAAAGCCAGTTCTAAACGGACGATATGTAAATGGATGCTCATGCTTAGCAAGCTCAATATATCGGTGGAAAAACCAAAAGTAATCAAGAGCCAAGCTTTGGCTGAATTACTCAAATACACCAAACACGCTCTCGATGAGGAAGTACTCTCAGTGGAGGATAGAGAAGATGACCGGACATTATACTTCGACGATGCCTCGACACACAATGAAGGTAGTGCCGGGATCGTACTCACCAATAAACATGAAGAAGTCTTCAAGAAAGCCATCAAATTGGCTTTTCCTTGCTCCAACAAAGAAGCCGAGTATGAGGCTTTGGCTATTGACCTAGATTTCAATGATATGAAGATCTCTAAACTAAGAATCTGCGGAAACTCTAATTTGATCATCAAGCAGTTAGATGGAGAATTCGCAGTCAAAGAACCTGCTCTGCTCAAGTATCGAGAAGAAATTTGAAAGAAACTTCGCAGCTTTGCCAGTTATGAATTGCAGTACATTCCTCGGTCACAAAATAAGTACGCTGATGCTCTCGTCACTTTGGTACTCAAGATTACTCCAACCAACGAAGATCTTACTCGTATCCCATTATATGTATATACATATATGTATATACATACATTTATAACATAATTTATGACAGGTGATTAGCACACCAATCTCTAGAGGATATTGACCCTTTCCACTATTAATTTCTATTTAGGACACCAGGTAAGTAAAGACTTACAATTGCGTCACAAGAATTACATAGAAGATGTCATTATGTGAAATTTACTTATTCTTGAAAGTTACGAAATGGCATGTGCATGGCACGTCTTGCGTGCAAATTGAGAATTTTATTACAGAGAGTTTAAAAGTGAGTACTATTGTACCAATTTTATAAGATAAGTTTTAATTGCAATTGCTAGTCTGTCAGAGCTAGTTAGGTAAGTTTGTTGATGCAGACTCTCCCATTGAAGTGGAACTTGCGGATCTTATGATGTGTCTCGTTGAAGCGGGACAATATTAGCGCGGTGTGGGATGCCCCTTTGATGAGAGAAGGAGTTTTTAAAAACTTCACACGACGGTCGCATCTTATTTTTACTCTTGGCCAGAGTTTCTACCCAATGTTATCACGGCCTATCGACTTACGGGACAAGCAATGTGCTAAGGGGCCCAACTATGAATAATTTTTAAGGAAAATGCATGGACTCAAATATTTAAGAAAGAAAAACGTACAATGGGAACTTTATGAGATTTTAAAGTATACATAAGCATGTATAGTTTTTACTTACTGAGCTTTAGCTCGTTTTAGTCTTGTAATGCAGATGAGGAGGTACATTTTAGTGTTGACTAGCTGGTTTCCTGGCTGGCCTTTTGTCGCCATGATCATATAGATGTGGACGAGCTTGACCTGTGGGCAACGTTTTTGTATTACAATATTTTGGGTGTGATGAAAATACTACTAGTGATGGCAAAGTGGACTGATAAAAACCTCTTTTGATTATAAATTTCTGTAAAGATACTTTCAGCCAGAAATGCCATGCAATTAATTTTGTTTAAAGGTTTTGGAAAGTTCAAATTTGCCTACCTTTTCATATTTTTTTAAAAAATATTTAAGAAAGAATAATACTTCATAGTTTGGCTGTATATGACAATATGGTTAAACTAGGGGGTGTTACATTATGGCCCATCACTTCTGATAGATTTGGCATTACACTATGTTGAGCTCAAATATGAAAAGTTTATAAAATGAAAATATTTATGAATAAGATATTTTTAAAAAAAAAAGGGATACATAGTTGTGGGTTCAAAAGTACACTATTCATGTAACATAACATTTATTGCATACATGAGATTTGCTTACTAGGCGCAAGCTCATTTCATTCATTTAAAATTTTCAAATGAGCAATATTTTCTACTGGAGGTTGGCTGACAGTGGCGGAATCTCAAATGGCAATAAAACGTTTAAAGAAATTTAATGTTCTTACTTTCAAGTATTTAATTATTTGACCAAAATTGAGTGTGGTTTTATTTTTATGAAGTGTATGAGTTTAATTTCTATTTTGAGAGTTAATTTCAATTATGAAGTAAAATAAATCCTCATTAAAAAGTATTTCTTTAATTTAATTATGAATAGTAACGTTTAAAAGAAAATGAAATTTTAAAAAAAATAAATAAAATTGATCGACCTTCCGCTTTAACCTTATAAGACAAAATTGTAAATTGATATTTTTTCAACCTAGATTTACAGAATGTTACAATCTTAGTGGGAAAAAAGTATAAGTATTAAACTCATACTACTCTTTTAAATTAATAATATTTATTTATCACTGAATTAATAAATTATTCATTTATTAATAAACAAATAACCTCTTTAAAAGTTTAATTTTTCTAGTCTCAATAATATTAATTTATAGAAGTTTTACTGTCTATAAATATATCAGTTTACATATAAATTATTCTTAAATAATAAACTAACTCTGAATATCCTTTCCTTTTCTACTTATGTGGTGGACAAGTTAATGCACTGAGCTAAAAATGAACTATGCATTTGACTTTCTTTAAATCTTCATCTACCTTCAATTTGTGAATTATTCTCAAAATTTCAGTTATTCTCCTATTGAAGAAAAATAATTAAATTAACAAAAAATAAAAAATAAAAGTGACTAAAGAAATAAAATTAAAGGGGGCAAATACATATAGTTTTATACTCAATGGTTTTCCCTTTAGGCAATTAATATCTTTCAACTATTTACCAAACTTATTAAATTTTGGATGTTTTTCTAGAAAAGCAGGAATTGACATTATTCTTATACATATAAATTCTTTAATTTCTATGTAAAGAACATTTTGTCTTTTATCTTTTCTATGTATTTTACATTTATTGAATTAAAATTATGCCAATTTTTTTTAATATAATTATGATTTAAGATTTTTTTTTTTTGTTGCAAACTAGTTATTATTCCAAATCGTGTTTGTCCTACCTTTGATGCTACATGTCATGTTAGATAGGGTTGACAATTCGTATTATCGTGTTGTGTTTAGGTCGACACGATTACGACATGATAATACCGCAATATGAACACGACACGATTAATAAACGTGTCGAAAACCTAAACTTAAATACGATATGATTAAGACGTATATAACAGGACACATCATGTATAACCTATTTAATAAATATGTCGTATATCATATTATAGCCTATTTGACATGATTGTACCTTAATTAATTTAATTAAACACATGTAAATATATTTAAAATTAATCAAAATCACATTTAAAAACATTAAAATGTTAATAAATACATCATATATGTGTCATGTCAACATGATACGAAAACGACCCATTTTAACTAAACGTATTACACTTATTATTTTGGGTTAAACGAGTTGACTCGAAACCAACTCCTTTATCATTCGTGTGACATGTCTTAACCTAAAATTAACACAAAAATGAAATGGGTCAACCAAATGCACTTATTTCATATCGTGTTCTAATCGTATCATTGTGTCATGTAGAAAATTATTGGCCCTAATTTGACCTATAAGGGTTTCAATTTTCCTCGTTCTTATTTTTGAAGATAACAAATATTTGATTTAGTACAAATAATTTAATTTTAGTATGTAGTTAAATGACTTAAAAATTGTAACTCAAGTTGATAAGAAAAAAATCAGGTGTAAAGATGGATGCATATGTATTTATTAAAATCAAGATTGAAGATAGACAAGTAGGATACAAGACCATGTCTAGATCGGGTACATTTTAAGTTTTAGTCTTATATTTGATTTTTTGCATAGCACCTAGATTCCATTGTAATTGGCTCATGTTTTTCAAAATAAATTTTCAAATAAACCCTAGCTCAAAATGAATATTTTGTTCAATTGTTTGAAAATAAGTATCATGCTTTTAACTGACCAAACTTACCTTTTAAAATGTCGCCAAAATTACCTTTTAAAATATTCAAGTTATATTTATAAAAGTTTAGAAAGATATAAAATTAGGAGGAAATTCGACTTTATCAATGCATTTTTTTAAAAAAAATTGAAAAATACCACTTTTAAAAGTATTTAGAATAATACCACTTTATATTAATTGATCAGATACTTGAGGTAACCAGTTAAACTATCTGAGGTAATTTCACTGGTTATCCTAAGTAAGTCAACTGGTTAACTCAAGTACTATTGGAAAATACCAATTTTGAAAGAAAAAGTGGTATTTTTCTAAATATTTATTAAAAGTGTTATTTTTGTAAAAAAAACTTTTAAAAGGTGATAATTTTTCCCTAAATCAATTCAGATTTTTCAAAATATTTAGTTCATCCGAGATTTTTCAATTTTTAGTACTGTGGGCCTTAAATTTTATAAGAAGCCATAAAATTAAAAGTGGATCCCAAAATAGAGACTCAAAGGAAATGCCTCTGCTCCAAAAATGGTGGACCACATTAGTTGTGATCAAATATGGATGTTGGAATTACTGACATCCAGTACAACTCCAATGGCTATAAATTTGGTCAACCATTTTTAAAACGTCTAGAAATGGTTTTTGGCCAACTCCAACGGCTATTCAAAAAATGGTTGACCATTTTTTTTGGCAGAGAGCATAACAATGGCTAAAAACAGCTACTTTTCTTGAATATATATATAAAGTCTTATTTACGTTGGGGTTAGTGCCCCTAAAGCATGTATTTGTATTTTTGTTGAATAAATAAAATAATATTTTTGATTTGATATTATGTATATTTCATATGTCTAACAAATAACAGATGATAGAGTTTATTAATGCGATCATAATTTTAGTATATAAGTGACATATGCATGAGAATTAAATTTAAGGATAATAAACTAAATATAGTCTATAATTATTGATTATAGTTGGGAACTTTAATTAAATATTATTAGTATGGTCCATTAATATTGAGAATATAATATTGGCTAGTTTGGTATAGTTATGGGTTATTAAAGAATCACTTTTAGTAGTTTAGAAAGAAAAATCTGTTGTAGTGTAAAGTAGTTGAGTATTTGGTAAACTATAATTTCAAAAGTATTGCGAGTTGAAAACGCAATATAAGGATCTGTGATAAATAATGTAGATAAATTGTTATGCAAGTATAAAATGACCAAATTAGACACTATAGTAAAATAATTTGTTAATTTGTTTATAAACAATTTTTTTTTCTTTTACATATATTAAGCATTTTTGTTTAACTTTTGATTCATAATAAAAGGTGATAAAAGGTCCATTAAAAAAAGTGATAAAAGGAATTGTTGAATCTGACCTCACAAATATTTACATACAATATAAATCTACGGTTCCAAGTTTTTGATATGCATAATATACGTGACGAGCATTTTTTGAATACCCTTAATAGATGACCTATGGCTAATGTTGCAATGAAGTTGTGGAAGTATTCCTTCCTTATAACATAGATAAATATAAAAATGTTTTAAAATTGTGCCACTTTATATTTAACTCATATCCAGAAAATTATAATGGGTGGTTAATATTTGTAGAGCAAAATTAAGGAAAAAAAGAAGTACGAGAAGAGGCAACCAAGCCATCATTGGGAAGAGAAAACAAAGACCCTTAATCATTGTTTATATGATAGATAAAGATCCTCTATCACAGTTCATTTTTTTTTTCTCAATGGAAAAAACAAAATTCGAATAAATATTTAAGATAATGAAAATTTGGAAGAGAACGAGATTGAAACAGATTTAATTTACACGCTTAATGGGTTGAGTGGTTAAGATTTAAGATTGGATACCGCTGAAAAGAGGAGAAGATAACTAGATATGTGGAGTAGAGAAGACAAGGGAGAAGAAGATGTGAGATGTTATTGCTGGTTTGATTTGAATTTTTACATTAAAATAAAGGTATTTTTGTCCATCTAAAATATTCATTAAAGATGAAGTAAAGCTTGCTATTTAATCTAAAATCTAAAAGTTGGATTGTGCCGACTTCGTATTCTAGCTATAATTTTTGCTAAATTCTTTAAGAAGCCATTTTTTATATGTTTACCAAACACCATTTGTTGCAAAAATTCTTGAATAATTGATTTTTTTTTTAAGGAAATTTGATTTTTTTATGATAAGGTTTTTTTTTTTAAAAAAAAAAGAAAACCCCCGGATTTTAAATTTTTTTGAAAAATCCCAAACTATTTAGATATATACTATTTTAAAAATATTTATAAAATAATCACTTTTCACTCATTGATGAAATACTTGAATTAATTGGACTAATTGCCCCAAGTAACTTGATTGATTACCTCGAGTACCTTTAAAAAAACTAATTTTAAGAAAAAGACATTTTTCTAAATTTTATTAAAAAGTGGTATTTTTCTAAATAAATCTGGAATTTCTTAAAAGTTGCAGCCCTATCCGGGAATTTTCAATTTTTTAGACTATGGGCATAGATTTATGTAAAAAGCCTTCTTTTAAAAACATAAACTTTTCAAAAAGCTTTACAAAACTGAGCTATAGCGTTATCTGGACCATTAAGAGGGTAACACTATAATGAAAGTACTTTATAGAATAAAATTATAAAGGATTACACTAGACGTGATTTGAATCTCTCATAAATTCCGTTAATTGTTGAGAAGTCGAATAATAATAAGACAATGTTCATATATATAATAGATCAATCTTAATCTTGAGTAGTTATAGACTCATATTTATAATATTATATTTTTTAACATACTTGTTGATGTTTATTTTAAACAAACTGAATTACTTGTATCTTGGGAACAACTAAGATGAATAGCTGATAATATAACTTACAAATTTGGAATCTATTTCTTTTTGATGGAAGTCATAAAGATGATTCCCTTATGTATTAATTTTAGATTTGAACAGTTTGAGTACTTAATTTATAATATATTTATAAATGAATTATTTATTGGAGAATTAATAGTACACAAGGAAAAAGATATAATTAGAGAGGTAAATAAATAATTAACCTAGCTCTAATCATAAATTCTCTACGGAGGATTGAACTATATGTAGTGATTAAATCAATAGACTACTTGATGCTAAAATTAATTATGTAATTTCAAAAGTACAATTCTAGATTAGTGGAATAATATTAAAATTAATAGATTAGACAAATTAATTAAAGTATTTATTAATTAATTTTAAAAAATTTATTGGAGCTTAAATTCCATGGCTATAGGTTCCTAGTGCCACCTCTAAATGCTATATTAGATATTATAGTATATCTGTTATTATATACTTGATAATATGTCCAGAAAAATTATTTTTCTGATGATATATTATAATTACTGTTTACTATTATTAATTAGTTAATTAATTGGATATTATGAATATTCTTGTAATTAACAATATAGAAAAGTTCATATTACTAATAAGAGGCTTACATCCAACTATAAAGACAATATCTCTATAGTTAGTACATGACTTTCACCTAAAGGATAGGATAATTTTCCAATTAATTTGTGTTTAAATTTTAATTTTAAAATAAAAAATTATAGAGATAATTTAGGAAAATATAATATTGGTAGAATTTTGAAAACTAAATCAACCTTTAGGAAAGGGTGTTACATGCCACCTACAAGCCAATTATAGGAAACTTGTAGGTGACATGTAACCCCTTACTAAAGGGTGGAATTTTCTCTCTTTTATTTGATTAATTGTTTTATCGAATTGTTTAATTAAAAACTATTTAAGAGAAAAACCCTAGTAGAAAAAAAGTACGTGTTATTTTTTATTTTTATTTTTTTTTACAGATGCTTCAAAAGTTAGAGAGGAAAAAAAAGACTTTTTACTCTTTGTAAAAGCAAACCTTATAATCTCAATTATTTTTTAGGCCCGCTCATTAATTCATTGGTTTGGAGACGTGGTTTGGAAGCCCTATAATTTTGAAGACAAGAAAGTGAGGCTACGCTGATAGGCTTCAAGAGGTAATGAATACTATTCTTTATTATTATATAGTTTGTTTTCTATGATTAATGCTATAGATTTATATAAATAAAATTTTAAGAATTTTTTCTAGAATGCTTGGACTTGTTTTTTCCGCTGTAAATATGTTATTTTGACCAATAATTTAATGGCAATTAATACTTTTACACTAACCTATATTCTTATCCAACTACTTTCTGTAAAATCCCAAATATTTTGTAATAATTTAATTATTATAAGTGGTGGGACCCACCACTTTAATTATTAATGAGGAATATGTCTTCTTCCTCTCTTTGCTCGACACATTCTTCTTCTTTTTCTTCTACTTCCTTATTTCTGTTGCAATAATGTCCTATAAAGCAGTTTATTATTTGTTGGAATATTGTCCTATAAATCAGTTTATTATTTTGACATTATAAGCAATATTTATCGGATCATTTGTTTTCTATTTGTTATTAATAAATTCCATGTCATGAATTTCTAGTTCATTTATGTCCCATTAATATACATGTGATGTCTGTGTTTATCTTATGCAAAATATTTAAAAGATTCCGAGACATGTAATGAGTAATAAAGAATTATTCGTATGATGAGTTCATATATATGAGACATTATATTCTTTATTTCATTATGTCTAAATCAAATTATTCGCATTCTGCATATTGAAGATGGAATACTTTACTATGCCATAGAATATAGTTTTGTCTATCTGATTATTGAAGTCTCCAATTATCGAAGTGAGTTTTCGGATAGAAACACTAGTGTATTATAGGAAAGTTATAATAACATCGAATAGGACCGAATGGATTAGAATTTGAAGTTAAGTGTCGTAACTCAAATTTCTAAATTCATTAATCTAGCACTGTTGTAGAAAATCTTAATCCTAGTGATTAACGAACTTACTTTCATGTGTTTTGTCTTCTTGAGTTGCTAAAGGGCTAAATCTGATTTATGGTTCAAACTCCAGTATCTTGGAACATAAGATATATAAAATGTATAGAACATTCTTCATAATGGATGCCATGCATATAATGTTACTTTGAGTTTTTTCAGGTACTTTGATAATATAAACCAGGGTCCCAGTATTCACTATGTGAATTTGACTGTGTTGGTATAAGCATATACAAACACCATAGTCAACTATTATCTATTAGATGAAAAATGACAACTCAAAGGTAAATATGTATTACAGGCGTAATACGGTAATTTCACCCTGGTAGTATGGCATTATACTGGGGGTACGTCTACAGTATATTATATGGTAAATAGATTGAGCTAATTAGTTGCTAATAAGCTTCACAGAAAATAAATGACATTTAGTCCAAGAGTTCAATATTGGGCCTATAGTGGTGTGCCACAATATTAATGGACAAGGCCCAATCATAATTATGAGTTAATTATGCTTGTGGGTATATAGTCCATTAGAACTTGGGCTTTATGGATCCATCTAGTCCCCTGTCTAGCTCAAATTAAAGCTCAATAGTTATTTGATAATCAGTTGATACTAACAAGCCCAATAAGCCTAATAGGGTTTACTAATCTCTCTATAGTTAAGAGAAAAGTTCTCTAGCTGCCAGTTTAATGAATTACACGTGAAACACCACTGAGAGGAGAGTGTCGCACAAAAAACAGAGAGAGGGAGAGTAGAGAAAATTGGCCAACACTAGGATTCACCATCCTTGGTGTTTCAGCCATCCTGGAGAAATCGGTTCGAGGAGATTATCTTTTTGTTCATCTTTGGATTTCTTTGTTGGGAATCAAGAAGGTGACCACGAATCGGATCAAATGGCTTTTGAGAATAGACGGAAAGACGAGAAGATTATAAAGCGAATCCAGGTATTATTCTTTTCTAGATCTAGAGTTAATTTATGTTAGATCATGATCCGAAATATTTTTATAACGCCTCCTGGCTTAACCATATTATCATATACAGCCAAATTAGGAAGTATTACTCTTTCTTAAACCATATCTTTAGTTTTATAAAAAGATGGGCAAATTTGAACTTTCCAAAACTTTTAGACAAAACTATAGCGAGGCATTACTTGCTGAAAGTCTCTTTATAAAATGTACAATTAAAAAGTTCTTATCAGTTTATCTTGTCATCAGCAGTTATATTTACAACACACAAAATATCAAAATACAAAGAAAATATTGCCCATAGGTCAAGCTCATCTATATCTGTATGATCATGGCGACGAGAAAGCATGCTAATCAACCAGCAACTCTATACATCATATATCTCCTCATTTGCATCACAGGAACTAAATGAGCTAATGCTTAGTAAGTAAAGATCATGCATGCTCATGAATGTGTTTCATATATAAACTTCATTGAAATTCCCATTGTACTTTTTCTTTCATAAACTTTTCATTTTGATGCACTTTTCTTAAAAAAAAAACTTTCTTTATAGGGCCCTTGAGTACACTACAAAGTCGCGGCAGTCGGTAGGCCGTGCCCACCTATGCGGGAAGGAAACACATGGCCAATGCGAACTATACCTATCCAACGTAGACCGACTAGGCAATGTACCTAATAAATCTCATAGTACAATGCTCAGTCCCGGCAGTCGGTAAGCTGTGCCCACCTATGTGAGAAGGATGCCTGTGTAAACCATACTTACTCAACGCAGACAGACTAAATAATGTACTTAAAACATATCTCGTAAAATCAGTACAATTGTACTACTTTGAATCCAATGCGTGGAAAACTTCACTTTCTTGAAAATTATGCTTAAATGATCATGCCATGCTTATGTTTCAGTAAACTTTACAACAATAATATAAATAACATATAATTGAAATAATACACATAAGCATATAGGAAGACATCTTGTATCTACTACTGTTCTTGTGATGCAGTTAAAATAAGTCTTTACTTACCTTGTGTCTGGTAGAAAAGATAGTGGAAAGGGTGAATATCCTCTGTGGCAAGATGTGTAGAAGACCTGATGTCAAATTTATTACCAAGATGATCATTACAATGTAAAATGCTTAAAAAAAACAACCACAAGACTAAAATCGCAACTATCACAAAATCAAGAAACCAAACTACAAAATGAACCAAAATGTCACCTACTTTCACCAAAAACTAGTCCATTCGGTTCTAAATGGTACCATTTGGTTCAAAAAATATTTGGACAGTACCTCCCCTATTTTTAGGACATCCCCACATGATTAAAATCATAGTTTTAAACCTGTAATAATAATCAACAAGACAATTCCCACATATACACCTCAAAAAGAATCACTTAGAACAACCTAGGTACACTTGAATTCCTTTCGATCTAAATAAAGTTTAAAACTAATTTTACACTTATATGTCATCATAACCAGCCACCAAATAAGTGAAATAAATAATAAGATCCATAAAATGTACACTCCAAGTTCAGAAAATCAGATTACAAATAGAAAACATAATCTACCACACATGAAAACACTTAAATCTATAACTAGCACACTTTAGGGATTTAAGTCTGAATTTAATCTTCCACTTAAATTCTTTGTTTCTAGCCATAAATAAGGTTTTCTAAGATCTTTATTCATCAAATAAAAGCTTTGATTTAAGAGCTAAAGCAATAGAAATAAGTAACTAATTCTAAATTCCACAAAAAGCTCACCTTGACTAGTTTGAACCTATATTGAAGCTCTTGTCTTCTACTTCCACAAAACTGATTTCCAAGGCTTTGAAATTGATCTTAGGACTCAAGAGGACCTAGAAGAATCATTATTTAAGTAGTATCAAGTGGAGAATTGAAATAGAAAAATAAAACCTTAGAAGAAGAACTAGTTGAGTTACCTTGACTAGTTTGGATCTATCTTGCTTTCTAGAGCTCCAAATTGAGTTCTACCACTTGGAAACTATTGGATATGGATAAGGAGAGCTGAGAGAAGTCTAAAAATGGGTGGGAGAGTTTTAGGTCGTGACTGGAGAGAAAGGAGAAGAGAATAACCAGATTTGGTCCCGAAAGTGATACTTAATGACTAAGAAATGGCATAACCTAAGTTCTAAGGGGTATTTTAGGTATTTTGCTCAATAATTTTCATGTGTCAAGCTATAAAACACCCTTAACATAGTCACCACGTTACTGGACAATCCTATGCACCCAAGTCTAGCCAAAGTTGGTGAATCCTAGCTTAGAATATGAAATCTAGTCATACTTCGACTTATGATCCTATATGGCCAATCTTAATGTAATTTGGTGGAACCTAGTCCCATAACCAATCATTAAACATAAAAATAAGTCAATTAAACTCCAATTAATAATGTAAACAAAGTATCAATGCCTAATTATTAAAGTGCACAAAGATGACATTACACGATTAAGCTGAATCTAAGCTAGCTTAGTGCAACTAAACACCAATTCAATACAGTGACTGCCACATCGTGCTTACCTGGGGCCGACAAATAAAATGCTATGAATGAGTCCTAAACATTAAATTAAAGCTATTAGACGTGTTAAACGCACGGTGAATTTAATTCCGAAAAGTGTGAAAAACGCATTTTACCGAAAAACTACTTTTTGACCAACTTGTCAACAAATATGATTTTAATGCATGTGCATATAGTATTACTATTCATAAATGTATTCTTAGTTCCTTTCACACACCAAGCTCTCTCTCTGAGGATACTGAGCCTTTACACTGCATGGGAGCACTTCAACAGAGATGTGCAATAATACAGATCAAAAGCATTTAATAATCAGCTATTATGCAATATGAACATGTTTATTATTGGCTTATTTATGCATGTGAGAATCTTGAGCATCACAATCCTTCCCTCCTTATTAAATTTCGTCCTCGAAATTTGCTTACCCAAATATGTGAGGATATTTCATTTTCATCTCTTCTTCTCTTTCCTATGTGGCCTCTTCTACTTCGTTGTTCCTCCAAAATACTTTGACCAAAGGGATCTTCTTGTTTCTAAGCTCCTTTTCTTTTCTATCCAAAACCTCCACTGGTTGTTTTTCATAGCTCACATCTTGGCTCAACTCTAATGGCTCAAAACTTAAAACATGTGAAGGGTTTGGAACATATCTTCTTAACATAGAAACGTGAAAAACATTGTGTACGTTCGATAGTGAGGGTGGCAAGGCAAGTCTATAGGCAACATCTCCAACTTTGTCAAGTATCTCAAATGGGCCTATGTATCTGGGACTAAGCTTCCCTTTCTTCCCAAACCTCATGATTCCTTTCATGGGAGTAACCTTCAAAAATACTTTGTCCCCAACATCGAATATTACCTCTCTCCTTCTAGGATCAGATAATGCTTCTGTCTATTCTGAACAGCTAATAACCTTTTACGAATCTTTTCTACTGCTTCAGCTGTTTCTCTTACCAATTCTGGACCAAGAGATTTCCTTTCTCCCATCTCATCCCAGTGAATTGGAGATCTATATTTTCTTCCATACAAGCTCTAAGCATATCCTCAAGAGTCTGTATAGTTCTCTCTGATTGTCCATCTGTTTGAGGATGAAAGGCTGTACTAAATGCTAGTTTTGTACCCATAGCCTCCTGAACCCTCTTCCAGAATTTTGAAGTGAATCTAGAATCTCGGTCAGAAATGATAACCTTTGGAACACTATGTAGTCTAATGATTTCTTGAACGTACAATCGAGCCAACTGATCCAAGCTATAAGTCAATTTAATCAGTAGAAAATGGGCTGACTTAGTATATTTATCAACAATTATCCAAATGGCATCATGACCTTTATTTGTTTTAGGAAGTCCAACAACTAAATCCATAGCAATCTCTTTCCATTTCCACTGTGGCACATGTATAGGCTTTAATGTACAAGCAGGTCTTTGATGTTCAGCTTTAACTTGCTGGCATGTGAGACATTGTTCTACAAACTCAATCACATCCTTCTTCATACCTGGCCACCAGTAATGCATTTTCAAATCTCTATATATCTTTGTAGTACTGGGATGCACAGAGTAGGGAGTAGTGTGAGCTTCTGTCAATATCTCCTTTCTAGTTATTCCGTCCGGCATACACAGTCTATTTCTGTATCTGATTACACCATCGCTAGAAATCTGGAAGGCTTTAAGAGCTAAAGCAATAGAAATAAGTTACTAATTCTAAATTCCACAAAAAGCTCACCTTGACTAATTTGAACCTTTATTGAAGCTTTTGTTGGGATATTTGTCCTAAAAAGCATATTTTCAATTATACCCTTTGAGTATAAACAACTTTCTCTTATATGCAATTATGATATTTGCTAGATTAAACTAGCTTAGTTGTATAGTTTATTTATCTGAAAAAGATTCCATGACTTTGTTTGTGTATAAAGAAACAAACATGATTAAGTGCTAATTATAGGGAGACTTGTTTCTTTATCTAAGTCTAAATGAATTAGTTCACAATCTGTAAATAAAGATGGAATACTTTATTTACTATAGGTTGTAGTGTTTGTCTATCTCAACAGGAATGATGTGTCTCAAATCATTGAAGTATGTGACTTCTGATAGAAACACTAGTACAACATAAATAATTTATGTGTATTGAACTGGACCAGGTAATATAAAGAATTAGAGTGCCGTAACTCAATTCTTATATTACCACAAACTAGCTCTTAGCATATAGATCTTAATCCTTGATATTTGATTGGACTTGCTTTCATGGATTGTAGCCTTTTGATTTGTTAAAAGACTAACCTCTATGAAATTTGAGGTGAACTCTGTCATATTGGAGGTTATGGTTTATGAATTGATTGGAACACCAAATAGTTAAGGACACTACACATTAATGCCACTTTAGGTTCTTTCAAGATTCATGGAATAATTAAATCTAAGATCTTAGTATTCACTTTGTGAATTGGTTGATAATTTTGTCTAAATGGCCATTGAGAACAAAATTATCGACAACATTATTCCTTGATAGAAAGATGGTAACTTAAAGGTAAATAGGTGTTGGAGGGGTATTACGGTAATTTCACCTATCCAACTACGGCATTGTATAGGGATTCTATGTGTGGTATAGAATATGCTAGATGGATCGATTAATCAAGGTTAGTTGATTAAATCTCTTTAAAAGGCATGACATCTAATCTAAGAGTGCAGTATTGGGCCTTTAGTGGAGTGTCCCCTTTACTAATAATATTTATATAAATACCATAATAAGAGTTATTATGTATTTATCATATTATTGGAGCTTAGATTATTTGGATCCATTAGGTCCCTTGTCTAACTCAATAAAGCTCATTAATTGGTTGGTGGTATTTGTGAAATTAGTTTCATGAAACTGTGTAAAATAATGATTCTACACAGAAGTTGGTATTTTTATAAATAAGTTT
>JXTC01000026.1:155817-166658 GCA_002914845.1 Trema orientale | reverse complement strand
AAGATACAAGTATTTCGGTCTGTTTAAAAAACAAACCTTTAACAAGTATGTCAAAGAACATAATGTTATAAATAGGAGTCTGTAACTACTCAGGACTAAGATTGATTTACATATGATCATCTATTGACATTATTTGAACTCTCAACGGTTAACAGAATTTATGTGATATTCAAATTATGTCTGGTCCAGTCCTATATAATCGAATTATATAAAGTACCTCCATTGTGATGTCAACACATCAATAGTCTAGATAAGACTATTACATTCTCAATGTTAATGGACCGTATTAATAATATTTAATTAAAGATCCCAAACTTTAATTAATTATTATGGACTATATTTAATTTATTATCCATAAATTTAATCCTCATGTATATAACACTTATATACTAAATTTGTGGTCACATAAATAAACTAGGGATTTTCTGATATTTAAAGACATACCAATTATGCATAAATTCAAATAGAAAAATGTCATTTTATTAATTCAACAAATATATAAAATATACATGCTTTTTGGGCGTAAACCCTAACAGTTGCAGGTTAGTTGTCGCACCAATCGAAGATATAATTTTCCTAGTAGCCTTCCTATACACATTCCCAAGACACAATCAATCCCTAAAGTTTGAGAAATAACAAAAACCAGAGAAGTAAAGAAGAAAATTAAGAAAACGTAAAACTACACAACTAGATTGCTTTTGACGAGATGATTCTCCATTGGATTCGAGTTCATTGTTGATATCTTAGGGGAAAGACCAAGTATCCCCAATCCTGGATTCAAATTGCTCAATTGAATGGGAATAAAGCCTCATTGATGAAAATTCTTAAAATAAACATATGAAAGACGGAAGCTAAGTGAAGCTGCAGCATCAAAACCAAGAACTATAGAAACTGTTAGATCATTGATAACTCTATGAAAATAGAGTTATTTATATTCTTTTTCTTAAAAATTTTGTGTGTTTTGTGTAATTTTAGTTTAATTTAGGTTATTTATAGTTAATTTGATTTTTAGTATTTAGATATGATTTTTATTTAATTTTATTAGATTTCTTTTAATTAGTTTATGATAATTTAATTCGGATTTTATTTAAAATTTGATTTAATTTGAATTTAATTTAGATTTTGTTTTGATTTTGATTAAAGAAAAAGAAAAAACAATTCAAAAAAGTGGAATCAGATGCGCGAGTAGGAAAAAAGGCTTCACTCGCGATCTCAGCCGTCCGATCAAGGCTCTGGCAACTAGACGGGCGCGTGCACATCACGCGCAAGCTCAGGCGAGTGAAGAACCAGCCCACATGTGGGCCCTGCGTGCTGCTGGAGCTCCAGGCCGTGTCTGATCCGGTGCTTCGCGGATCTCGTGCAACCATTTCTCCATCAAACGAAAAGTCGCCACCTCAGTCCTATGACTTTGACCCATTCTCCAGCCAATCAGGTGCGAGTTTCGTGCCGAGCTCAAGTGTTTCGGCCGCATGGGATCATGCCTCACTGCCCAGAAACGTGAATAAAGACGGGAAAGAGAGAGAAAGAGAGAAAGGGAAAGTGTGAGTGATTGACACGTCACATGACCAATCAGAAGCCATCATTAGTGACATGAGAACTTGCACAACACTCCAAACTCAGCTATAAATACCCTGAACGTGAGAGAGAAAAATACACACCAATTTTGAGAGAGAAAACTCTACTTTTTCTAGAGAGAGAGTGTGAGATGAGTGAGATGTCAGGCTAGTTTTTAGAGAGGCTAGAGAGATGATCTTAGTTGTGTAGTTTCTCTGTTTTCCAGCTTTGATTCCTGGGAGTGCTTCAATGCTTATAAATTTGGTTTGTTAAATTCTTCAATATTTTTATTTTCAATATATTATTTTCTAGTTTCTCATATAAATTCAGTCATACTTTCTTTATGTGGTGATTTAAACTAGATTATAATTATATTTGTTTTATTAGTTGATCTTTTACTGCAGTATTGTCTCTGTGATATATTGTCGATCTTAGATAACTAATAAGATAGATTATTTTGGTGTTAATTGGAAGAATTTTTCATATTGAATAATTTAGATTAACATTTGTTCTTAATTGCTATATTTTCCGGTTATGTGTTTGGGATGTGAAACATATAATTGAGAGATAAATAGAAATCAAAGTTGGTAACAGTTAAGCGAGCAATTAAGTGAATCTTGAAGCCTTGTTTTCTCATATTGGTATTTTTGTTTATTATTTTGTGATTATTTTAATTTATTGCTCAGTTTATTTTTATTCTCAATTTTTCTTTCTATTTTTCGTTACCTTTTATTGTTGATTTACTTCTCTGTGGGATCGACACTTTAATCTATACTGCGATAGCCGCTAGTATATTTTGAGCGTAGACAATCATTTAAATAAGGAAAGGACAACGAAAATAAAAAATAGATAGGGAGAGAGAGAGTCCCAAACTTGCATTGGTCCTAGGCCAGAGTGGAGTGAGAAATAGAAGTCCTCGTAGATGCAGGTTGGCTGTCGTACCAAAGGAAGACATAATCTTCCTAGTAGCCTTCCTATACACATTCCAATATACATTCAATCCCTAAAATTTAATAAATAATAAATACATGAGAAATAAAAAGAAAAATTAAGAAAATATATAACTACACAACCAGATTGTCTTTGATGAGATAACTCTCAGTTAGATTAGGGTTCACTATTGATATCTTATAAAGAAGACAAAGTATAGTCAGTCATGGCTTCAAATTGCTCAATTGAATAGGAATAAAGCTTTGCTGATGAAAATTTTTAAAATAAATATATGAAAGACTGATGACAAAGTGAAGCTGCAGCATGAAAACAAAGAACTATAGGAACTGTTAGAAAGCTTAAACAGGAAAAAGAATACGAGAGAAAAAGAGAGAAAAAGAGGGAGAGAGAGAGAGAAAGCTAACAAAGTCCTAAAATTACGTTGGCCCAAGGCAAGAGTGAAGCGTGAAATAGAAGTTCTCGTAGATGTATGTTAGCTATCATACCAAACATAGACATAATCTTCCTAATAGTTTTCCTATACACAATTTCAAGACACATTCAATCCCTAAAATTTAAGAAATAACAATACAAGAGAAATAAAAGAGAAAATTAAGAAAACATATAACCAGGCGACCAGATTACTTTTGACGATATAACTCTCAATTGGATTAGGGTTCACTATAGATATCTTATCGGGAAGATAAAGTATCCCCGATCATGAGTTCAAAATGCTCAATTGAATAGGAATTAAGCCCTGTTGTCAAAAATTTTTAAAATAAACATATGAAAGACTGATGATAAAGTGAAGTTGCAGCTTGAAAATAAAGAACTATAGGAACAGTTAGAACATTTGAACAATAAATGGAAAACGAGAGGGAAAAGAGAGAGAGAGAGAGAGAGAGAGAGAGAGAGAGGAAACTTGATACGAACCTCCCCAACTTGTGATGAACTCCAAAACAAGGATGATGCTTAGGACCGTTCTACAATCAGATTCGGGTGGAAAACCTCGACCCAACACCTATAAAGAGATGTGAACCTTGGTATAAAGGAAGAGGCCACAATCAAGGATGGAAAACTCGATTGATGAGTCAAGGGATGAACACCACAGAGAAATCTGATAAGTTCGAATAAGTTCTCAAAGAACCAAAGAGAAATTGCTCTCAATTTTTGATGAATTGTAATATGCTCTTATTGAATGAAAAGTGTACAATTTATAGGCCTTAAGCCACGAAAATTCAGTCCTAAAAAAAACCTTAAAACGCCTAAGGCAACTTACCCAAACCAGAAAAGGAAAATTAGAACATTACCACCTAATAACTATCCTAAATTCGGCCTTAATTAAAAAGGAATCAATCTGATTTTAATCCCTTAATTTTCAGCCTATTACATGCCAATAAAGGAAAGGAAACAAGCAAATAAATCGTTTTGGGAAACTTGTAACCAAAATAGGAAAGTAAGCTAAGACTTGGCATGTAAGCCTTTACAAATCTGATTTCCCTTCCCTATTCGCCTATGGGCTTTCTTGCACTTGAATTAAGCTTGTTATGGGCTTAGAAATTCGTTCATCTCCTTCAATGGGCCTCCATGTGCATGCTTGAGCACAAATCCCTTGAATCAGCCCATTTAATGTATTTCGGAATTTCTTTACACGTGCCCTTATTATTGGACCAATGGGAACTTGAATAAGATCCGTATTCCACGCTTTCGTGCTTGCCATATTCTCATCATTCCCCTCCTCTTGAAAAGGATTTGTCCTCAAATCAAGTTCATCTACTGCAACAAAAGGACTCAAATCAGAAACATTGAAAGTAGCACTCACATTATACTCACCAGGCAAGTCAAGCTTATAGGCATTGTCGTTGATCCATTCCAAGACTTGGAAAGGCCCATCTCCTCTAGGTAGCAGCTTGGATTTCCTTTGAGTCCAAAACTGCTCCTTTCGCATGTGCAACCAAACCCAATCTCTAGGTTCAAAGACCATCTATTATCGGCCTTTATTTGTTTGTTTGGCATATTACTCAGTTTGTCGTTTGATGTTGAGCTTTGCTTTCTCATGAATCTGCTTTACAAGTTCAGTTTTTCTTTTTCCATCTAATTTCACACTCTCAGACAAAGGTAATAGTGATAAATCCAAAGGAGTTAAAGGATTAAAACCATAAACAATTTCAAATGGTGAAAATTTAGCAGCAGAATGAACAGAACGATTATAAGCAAACTCAACATGTGATAAACACTCTTCCCAAGTTTTGATATTCTTTTTAATAATAGCCATCAACAAAGTAGATAAAGTCCTATTCACTACTTCAGTTTGACCATCGGTTTGAGGATGACAAGTAGTTGAAAACAACAACTTAGTTTCTAACTTAGCCCACAAAGTCTTCTAGAAGTAACTCAAGAACTTAGCATCTCTATTAGAAACAATTGTTCTAGGCATGCCATGTAATCTTACAATCTCTCTAAAGAACAAATCAGCAACATGGGAAGCATCATCAGTTTTGTGACATAGAATAAAATGTGCCATCTTAAAAAATCTATCCACCACAACAAAAATAGAATCTCTACCCCGTTTGGACCTAGGCAAATCTAACACAAAGTCCATTGAAATATCAATCTAAGGCTCACTAGAAATGGGTAGTGGGGTGTATAAACCATGGGGTTGCACTCAGGATTTTGCTTGCCACACGTAACACATCTACCACAAATTCTCTCAACATCCCATTTCATGTGTGGCCAATAGAAGTGTTCTTGTAAAACGGTTAAGGTCTTAGCAACTCCAAAATGTCCCATTAAGCCTCCCCCATGTGACTCTCTCACTAGCAAATCTCGCACAGAACAATTCGGTATGCATAATTTATTTTCTCGAAACAAGAAATCCTCATGCCGAAAGTACTTACCATTGGTTGTCTTTTCACAAGATACATACTCTTCACTAAAGTCATGGTCTAAAGGATATAATTCTTTAATATACTCAAAACCAAGTATTTTAGCATCAAGAGTAGAAAGTAATACGTACCTGCGAGAAAGTCCATGTGCGACTACGAATATTTTAAAATCTTTAATTGGAGAAACAGTTTTTCCTAAAAACTAAAACACAATTAAAGATCAAATCATTTTCTATGAACACTTTTATCAAGAACATAAAATAACATTCATAGAAAAGTCAAGAACATGCTAGAACAAAAAATCAAAGACACATCACATGACCATGAACTCATAGTAACATCTAATTGATTATCATTTAAACTCATTAAATCAATTAATCATCATACATAATAGAGCATACTCATAAATATGAACAAGACCAAACGTAACTATAGAGATCACCATAGAAATCAAAGATCATCAAAACCTTTGCTCTGAGATAAAACCTGTAAGCGCTTTACAACCATTGAGCCTTTCCGTCTATTCTCCGGAACCCGTTGAATGATCTGCCATATGGGCACCTTCTTGATTCCCAACGAGAGATGAGTGGACGATCTAGAAGATGCTCTTCCTTCTCCTTGACCGCACGTCTATGGCCATGGGTATCTCTCCCTCGGCGGCCATGAACGAATAGGGGACTTCTCCCGCGGCGGCTAGTAACTCTCACTCTCTCTTTTTCTCTCTGTTTCATGCCAAGCACAATTACTGTGCTATGGGTGGTGTGTGGAACTCTTAGCAAAGCTTAGGAGAACCTTTCTCTTAAGTATTAGAGAGATGTAAACCCTAATGGGCTTATTGGGCTCAACTGACCATTCAATTAGTATTGGGCTATGTGTGAGCTAGACAGGGGACCTTATGGATCCAAATAGTCTAAGCTCCAATGAGCCAACTACCCATAATCATAATTAATTCTTAATTATGATTGGGCCTTATCCATTAATATTGGGACACTCCACTATAGGCCCAATATTGCACTATTAGACTAAATGTCATATATTTTCTGTGAAGCTAATTAACACTTCAATTAACTTGATCCATTTAGCATGTTTTCCTTACCTTGTTTGTATCGAATAACGTACGGAAACGTCTCAATGAACTCAACCCATCAGTCATGTCTCTTGCTCAGCTTATGTTGGCCTCTCAGGTGTTTCAATGACTCATGATCTGTATGGATCACGAATTCTTTAGGCCACAGGTAGTGCTGACATGTCTCCAAAGCCCTAACCAATGCATACAACTCTATGTCATAAGTCAGGTAGTTTAAGGCTGCCCCAATTAGTTTCTCACTGAAGTAAAGAATGACCAAAATTGATCGAAAATTGTCATTTGGAAAAACAAGGTGCTAGATACAACAAAAAGAGTACTAGACCACCAAATGCTCTTTATTTGGAACCATGAGGTAGTAGGTAAGTTTTGAGCAACAAACTCCTTGTTTTGAACTCTCTCCAAAGAGAATGACCAAAATTGACCGAAAATTCCCATTTGGGAAAACTAGGTGCTAGATACAAAGAATTAAGTTCTAGACCAACAAATACTTTTTATTTGGTACCCTGAGAGATTTGGTATATTTGGAGCAACAAAGTCCTTGTTTTGAACTCTCNGGTACCTTGAGGTAGTAGGTAAGTTTCGAGCAACAAACTCCTTGTTTTGAACTCTCTCCAAAGAGAATGACCAAAATTGACCAAAAATTCCCATTTGGGAAAACTCGGTACTAGATACAAAGAATTGAGTTCTAGACAAAAAAGTACTTTTTATTTGGTACCTTGACAGATTTGGTAAGTTTGGAGCAACAAACTCCTTGTTTTGAGCTCTCTCCAAAGAAAATGAGCAAAATTGACCAAAAATTGCCATTTGAAAAAACAAGGTGCTTGATACAACAAAATGAGTACTAGACCACCAAATGCTCTTTATTTGGTACCTTGAGGTAGTAGGTAAGTTTCGAGCAAAAAACCCCTTGTTTTGAACTCTCTCCAAAGAGAATGACCAAAATTGACCGAAAATTTCCATTTGGGAACACTAGGTGCTAGATGCTAAGAATTGAGTCCTAGACTAATAAATACATTTTATTTGGTACCTTGAGAGATTAGGTAAGTTTGGAGTAACGAACTCCTTGTTTTGAACTCTCTCCAAAGAGAATGACCAAAATTGACTGAAAATTGCCATTTAGGAAAACAAGGTGCTAGATACAACGAAATGAGTTCTAGACCCCCAAGTACTCTTTATTTGGTACCTTGAGATATTTTGTAAGTTTGGAACAACAAACTCCTTGTTTTGAACTCCCTCCAAAGAGAATGACCAAAATTGATCGAAAATTGCCATTTGGGAAAATATGGTGCTAGATACAATGAAATGGGTTCTAGACCACCAAATACTCTTTATTTGGTACCTTGAGGTAGTTGGTAAGTTTGGAGCAATAACCTCCTGGTTTTGAACTCTCTCCAAAGAGAATGACCAAAATTGACCGAAAATTGCCATTTGGGAAAACAAGGTGCTAGATATAACAAAATGAGTTCTAGAACACTAAGTACTCTTTATTTGGTACATTGAGGTGGTAGGTAAGTTTCGAGCAACAAACTCCTTGTTTTGAACTCTCTACAAAGAGAATTACCAGAATTGACCGAAAATTACCATTTGGGAAAACTTGGTGCTAGATACAACGAAATGAGTTCTAGACCACAAATACTCTTTATTTGGTACGTTAAGATATTTTGTAAGTTTGGAGCAACAAACTCCTTGTTTTGAACTCTCTCCAAAGAGAATGACTAAAATTGACTGAAAATTGCCATTTGTGAAACTAAGATGCTAGATACAACGAAATGGGTTCTAGACTACCAAATACTCTTTATATGGTACCTTAAGGTAGTAAGTAAGTTTCGAGCAACAAACTCCTTGCTTTGAACTCGCTCCAAAGAGAATGACCAAAATTGACCGAAAATTCCCATTTGGGAAAGCTAGGTGCTAGATACAAAAAATTGAGTTCTACACCAACAAATACTTTTTATTTGGTACCTTGAGAGATTTGGTAACTTTGGAGCAACAAACTCCTTTTCTTGAACTCTCTCCAAAGAAAATGACCAAAATTGACCGAAAATTGCCATTAGGGAAAACAAGGTGCTAGATACAACAAAATAAGTTCTAGACCACCAAATACTCTTTATTTCGCACCTTGTGGTAGTAGGTAAGTTTCAAGCAACAAACTCCTTATTTTGAACTCTCTCCAAAGAGAATGACCAAAATTGACCGAGGATTATCATTTTGGAAAACAAGGTGCAAGATACAACGAAATGAGTTCAAGACCAACAAATACTCTTTATTAGGTCCATTGACATGTTTTGTAAGTTTGGAGCAAGAAACTCGTTGTTTTGAACTCTCTCCGAAGAGATTGACCAAAATTGACCAAAAACTCCCATTTGGGAAATCTAGGTGCTAGACACAAAGAATTGAGTTCTAGACCAACGAATACTTTTTATTTGGTACGTTGAGAGATTAGGTAAGTTTGGAGCAAGAAACTCCTTGTTTTGAATTCTCTCCAAAGAGAATGACCAAAATTGACCGAAAATTGCCATTTGGAAAAACAAAGTGCGAGATACAACAAAATGAGTTCAAGGCCACCAAATACTCTTTATTTTGTACCTTGAGTTAGTCGGTATGTTTCGAGCAACAAAGTCCTTGTTTTGAACTCTCTCCAAAGAGAATGACCAAAATTGACCGAAAATTCCAATTTGGGAAAACAAGGTACTAGATACAAAAAAATGAGTTCTAGATCACCAAATACTCTTTATTTCGTACCTTGAGGTCATAGGTAAGTTTCGAGCGAGAAACTCCTTGTTTTGAACTCTCTCCGAAGAGAATGACCAAAATTGACTGAAAATTGCCATTTGGGAAAACATGGTGCAGAATACAACGAAATGAGTTCAAGACCAACAAATACTCTTTATTAGGTACATTGACTTCGTAAGTTTGGAGCAAGAAACTCGTTGTTTTGAACTCTCTCCAAAGGGATTGACCAAAATTGACCGAAAATTCCCATTTGGGAAAACTAGGTACTAGATACAAAGAATTGAGTTCTAGACCAACAAATACTTTTTTTTTGGTACCTTGAGAGATTTGGTAATTTTGGAGCAACAAACTCCTTGTTTTGAATTCTCTCCAAAGAGAATGACCAAAATTGACCAAAAATTGCCATTTGGGAAAAAAATGTGCTAGATACAACGAAATGAGTTTTAGACTAACAAATACTCTTAATTTGGTACGTTGAGATATTTTGTAAGTTTAGGAAAACAAGGTGCTAGATACAACGAAATGAGTTCTAGACCGCTAAATGCTCTTTATTTGGTAACTTAAGAGATTTCGTAAGTTTGGTGCAACAAACTCCTTGTTTTGAATTCTCTCCAAAGACAATGACCAAAATTGACCGAAAATTGCCATTTGGGAAAAAAAGGTTCTAGATACTACGAAATGAGTTCTACACCAACAAATACTCTTAATTTGGTACCTTGAGAGAATTGGTAAGTTTGGAGCAACAAACTCCTTGTTTTGAACCCTCTCCGACGAGAATGAACAAAATTGACCGAAAATTGCCATTTGGGAAAACAAGCTACTAGATACAATGAAATGAGTCCTAGACCACCAAATACTCTTTATTTGGTACCTTGAGGTTGTAGGTAAGTTTTGGACAACAAACTCCTTGTTTTGAACTCTCTCCAATGAGAATGACCAAAATTGATCGAAAATTGCCATTTGGGAAAACAAGGTGCTAGATACAACGAAATGAGTTCTAGACCACCAAATACTCTTTATTTGGTACCTTGAGGTAGTAGGTAAGTTTGGAGCAATAAACTCCTTGTTTTGAACTCTCTCGAAAGAGAATGACAAAAATTGACTAAAAATTAGCATTTGGGTAATCAAGGTGCTAGATACAACGAAATGAGTTCTAGACCACAAAATACTCTTTATTTGGTACCTTGAGGTAGTAGGTAAGTTTTGAACAATAAACTCCTTATTTTGAACTCTCTCCAAAGAGAATGACCAAAATTGACTGAAAATTGCCATTTGGGAAACCTTGGTGCTAGATACAACGAAATGAGTTCTAGACCACCAAATACTCTTTATTTGGTACCAAGAGATATTTTGTAAGTTTGGAGCAACAAATTCCTTGTTTTGTACTCTCTCCAAAGAGAATGACCAAAATTCACCAAAAATTGCCATTTGGGAAAAAAAAGGTGCTAGATACAACGAAATGAGTTCGAGACCAACAAATACTCTTAATTTGGTTCCTTGAGATATTTTGTCAGTTTGGAGCAACAAACTCCTTGTTTTCAACTCTCTCTAAAGAGAATGACCAAAATTGACTGAAAATTGCCGTTTGGGAAAACAAGGTGCTAGATACAACGAAATGAGTTCTAGACCACCAAATACTCTTTATTTGGTAC
>JXTC01000026.1:130117-141677 GCA_002914845.1 Trema orientale | reverse complement strand
GTCTTCCTATTCTCTGTAGAACAAAACTCTTGTAATCTCATGTGTTGAGAAACTTGCAAGTGCCTAAAGTGCGAGTTTTAAGAAATTATACGCAACGCCCACACGTTCATCCAGTTGTGCTTGAGGCTTGGATTGGAAGACCGTGGTTTAGAAGACAATAAAGCTAGGATCCGCTGATAGGCTACAAGAGGTATTAGATCTATTCTTTTTGTGTATTCCTATTTGCTATGAATTAATACTATGCACTCATATAGTCAATTATTTTGAGAAAATTTTTGAATGTTCCTGGGCCAATCTTCCGCTGCGAAAATCATTTTTAATTCCAACACTTATAACTTTCTTATAACGCACTAGTGTTTCTATCCGAAGTCAGACACTTCGATGATTGGAGACTTCATCAATCCCGTTGAAATAGACAACACTACAATCTATGGCAAAATAAAGTATTCCATCTTTATTTGCAGAATGTGAACTTTTTATTCAGACATAATGAAATAAAGAATTTAGTCTCCCACAAGTGAATACTTCACACGAACAATTCTTTATTACTCATTATTGGTCATGGAAACTTTTAGACGTTTGCATAATAGAAAACATAAACATCACATGTATATAATTGGGACATAATATAGAATTTATTGATAACAAATAGATAACACTTAAATCCAATAAACATTGTTTAAAATGCCAAACAAAAAAACTGCTTTCTAGGGCATATTCCCAATAATCTCCCACTTGCCCTTTAAAGCAGATGTAATATATTATGCAGTCCCATTCCTTCTAGGTGATCCTCAAATACTTTGATTGTCAAAGATTTGATAAATAGAATAGCAAGGTTCTTCTGCTAAGGCTATCTTACTCACTTTCATTTCTCCCTACTAGGGTTAACACATAACAAAAGGTTGATCCTCTGGAGTATATTTTCAGATCGAGCATCTGAATTAATATATCTAATAAAAGTTAGATCTTTCTCCAGAATAGACAAGCCCATAGTTCCTATTTCTCTGAAGATACTTAAGGATACACTTGACTATAACTCTATGTTCAGGTTCTGGATTGGATTATAACAACTTACTATCCCAACAGCATAACAAATATTGTGCTAACCAAATTTTTATTAATGATTGTCATCCTATATCATTCTCAGTGATTAATATATCATCAATATATATAAACCAGAAAAATTATTTTGCTGCCCTGAATCTTTTATAGATACGAGATTCATCTATGTATCGATCAAATCGATAAATTCTAGACAAATGCTTAAGTCTATATATTAGATCTCTAAAGTTTCACAAACTTTACTTTCTTGGCCTTTTTCAATGAATCCCTCTAGCTGTACTTTTTAGATACAACCGTCAAAATTGCGATTCAGGAAAGCTATCTTGACGTCCATTTACTATATCTCATAATCAAGAGATACAACTATGGAAAAGAGTATATCAATAGACTTGATCATAACAACAGAATAGACATTCTTTCTGTATATAATCCTTTTGTAACTAACTTGCCTTGAAAGTCTTTACTTTCCATCTATTTCTCTTTTTCTCTTATAGACTAATTTACACCTAAAAGGTTTTACCCCTCCAGGTAGATCTATAAGATCCTAGATTTTGTTAGAGTACATAGACTCTAATGTGGATTTTATTGCTTTTTGCCAGAGATCTATATCAACATCATCTGTTTCCTCTTAATAGATAAAGTAATCATATTCTAGGTTTATAGGACTCTACTATTCCCAAATATCTACCAGAATGTCTCACAATCCTCCCACTACAATGAGAATCCGATATATATTGATCTTTTAGTGATTTATCCTTCCTTAGTGCTTACTCTATTCTATCTTCACCAGATAGGCTGATTACATCATCAGTTATTTTCTTAAGAAATAACTTACTTTGGGTCGTAATAATGAACAATTGAACAACAACTTAATCATAGCCAAAAGTTTTCATTGTCTATGAGATATTCCTAAAAATTCTCTATAGAGGTATTTAACGCTTCGATCCAATCGAAGAGTCTTTATACTTTTCCTAATTGTTTTTTTGTTTCCGCTTTCAATTCTTTGAACTTTTCGAAAGAAATCAATTAGCAGTAACATTAGGAAAACATAATAAAATTTTGAATAATCATTCATAATGATATATCAAAACCTCATTGGGCTTGATTGTTCAAGGGCCCCAGACAACAATATGTACTATTTTTAAAATATTCTTGTACTCTTAGGTCATTTCTAATAAAAGACCTATTAGTCATTTTACCTTCCAGTTAGGATTCGCAGATTGGTGATGATTTGGCTTCTAACAAGTTTAGATGCCTATCCTTAACCAATCTTTGGATCATATTTAGGTTAATATAACCGAAGTAAAAATATGTTTTATTCTTAGTACTTACTCACTTTCTTATGATTAGATTTATCATGTTCAATCTCATCATTATTAGTATCATATAATGAGAATAATATAGGCTAAAAAATGTCATTTTGTACAATTAAGAATATTATTCTTTCACATGGAAACTTTGTCGTTAAGACAAACTGAATAATATCGTTTCATCAAATATGAAACGAAAATCAAATTTTTCTTAAATGCTTGACAATTTTTAAACCCTAATCATAAATTCATCAAACATGAATTTAAATATTTCTCATTTTATGTGCAGACACTATAGCTATCGTAGTCCTTGCTCTTAGTGAACTTGCCTTCACTAAACCCTTTGGTTTCCTAGAATCCTTTGCAATAGACATGCAAACATAGTTAATGATTCTTGAATCCCATCCAAGATTCATTAAGTCATCCACTAAAATAAATTAATGAACAATAAATTATTATTACCTTCCAATCAAGTATTGTATAGGTATTCCTAATAATTTTCTTTCAATATCCTTTAGTGCTATGTAGGAAACATTTTCCTTTTAGCTAGGGATTAGAAAATTAACTTTTAGCTACTTTAGCTTGGTGAATATATTCATTAGGTATTTCATTGAGATTTAGCATAATATTGTAGTGGTTTGAATTTCTTGAATTTCATGTAGTAATATATTCGACATCATATATCAATATGTATCAATGAATTATCTATGAATTCTCCCACTATATATATGCTTTAATTTTCTTCACTAATCTCACTAATGAATATGGACGAACATAAAACTTTTTAACTTATCAGCCATAAGCACTAAATCTAGGTTACATTAATCCAGACAACATAGTCTAAACATACAAGCTATGTGTGTGTGAGTACAGTGGGTAAAGGAATTAAGGACATATCTACTTGAATAAAAATAAATAATCCATATAATAGCAAACATCATGTAATAAATATTTCGAATAATTAACATTATGTAAAGTAAAATCTACAATATGCAAGTGAAGTATCCCTAGGACTATCACTAAAATTCATGATAATTCAACTTATCATTAATTACAAGCCTCCTACGGGAAGTCATGCAATTAACAAGTCAAACTGAAACAATTTCATTTAGAAAATAAGACAAATATCTCATATCCTGTATTTCTAACTACCATTTAATTTAGTCCTCTACTCTACTAACAAGAACTCCTATGGGAGGATATCAGTATTTCGAGTTGAGTGTGTAACTATTGTTTCAGTAATTAAGCTTTCTATATAAGACCGTCTCCTACGGGTGATCAGCCTCGTACAGTCCATCTAATACCTTATCCTAAGAAATTCATTTCCAGTACTACCCGAACGAAAACCCTCTTATGGGAGCTTAGCAAGATTCTGAGGCGAGGCTCATCCTAGTACGTAATGAACCAACAATAGAGACCGTAGGTATCTCATACCTTCTCCCACTTAATATTTTATAATTAGAGATTTAATGATTTTACCCAGTTATCTAACTTACTTAGTAACCTAAAATCAGTTATGTAAGCATGTTCATATTTTGCATGTGAGTAGCTCTACTATCCCATATGACATGTTACTAAGATCAAGTAATTAAATACTCTAAATAGAATATGCATGCAACATTATTCATATAATAATCAAGTATTAACAGAATTTAATAAAATAGAAAAGTTAATGATTATCAACCATTCTAGCATTTATTATTATTTAATAATTGAACAATCTTTTCACAAAAGATATTATTAAATAATAACTGTGAGAGATAATATTCAAATTTAAATAATTAAGATTTTCACAAAATCTAATTTAATTAAAAGATTTAATCCAAATTAAATCTCCTTGGATATTTCAAAAATTCGAATTCAGCTCTTGAATTTAAATTTTGAATTATAAATTTAATTATCTCTTAATTAAAATATCTCTCACTTATTGGATTTTCAAATTTTAAATTATCTCATAAATTTCAAATCATTATTTTAATCTCATTAAAATAAAATGTAAACTTTCTATTTAAATTTAAATTGGATAATGTAGATATTTACTAATTAAAATCTTCACAAGATTTAAATTAGATATATAGATGATTTAATCAAATTAAATCTCTATAAATGTCTGTTGATTTGAATTTAACTTTTAAATTTCAAATCTCAAATTAATTATCACATAATTAATATTGATTATCTAAAAGATTTAATCATATTAATCTGTTAGATTATTTCCAGATTTAAATTAGACATTTGAATTTCAAATCTTTAAATTAATTATTAGAGAACTGATATAGATAATCCTTTGAAAATTTAATCTTATTAAATCTTCTAAATTATCTCTTGATTTAAATTCAACATTTGAATTTCAAATCATAAATTAATTATCAAATAATTAATATAGTAATATTATCTAATCACATAAATTTAAATTTAGATTTATCTCATAATATCTAATCATCTATTTTAATCTCATTAAAATTAATCTACCAACTTTAAATTTAAATTCAAAAGGATTTGGATAGATCAGATATTCTTTCTAATTTTAATTTGAAATCTTCATAAGTTTCAAATTTAAATAGTAGAAGATTTAACTATTTAAATCTCCTATAATATCTCTAAATTTGAATTCAAATCAAATTCAAATTCAAATTAACAACTAATTATCAGATAAATAGTTTAATAAATATCTATCCAAAAATTTAAATTTAAAAGTTTAAATATTATCACATAATATCTAATTAATAATCTCCTATTTATTTAAATTAATTATCTTAAATTTAATTTAAATAATTATTATCTCATAATAATAACTGACAGAATTTGATTTCCTTAAATAGTGGGATCTCATCCATATTCAAATTTGAAATCAAATCTATTTAAATATGTGATCTTATCACATTTAAATAGTCGTTTAAATTTCCTTAAATCAAGTGATCCTTGATTTGAATTTATTTAAATTGAGGATCTTATCCTTAATTTAAATCTGTCAGTAAACTAAGGATCTTATCCTTAATTTAAATACATTTAGATTGTGGAGTCGTCCCTCCTGCATTAAAACTGCACCTATACCAATTCCTGAAGCATCACATTCAATTTCAAACGTTTTATTAAAGTTAGGCAAAGACAATAAAGGGGCGTTGGTCAGTTTCTGCTTGATCAGTTGAAACGCCTTCTCTTGTTCTTCTCCCACTGGAAACCAACGTTCTTTTTGATTACTTCGGTAAGTGGTGCGGCTAATGTGCTAAAGTCTTTCACAAACTGCCGGTAGAAACTAGCAAGTCCATGAAAACTTCTCACATTTCCTACGGTCGTGGGACTCGGCCACTCTTGGATTGCACGTACCTTCTCCTCATCAACCTGTATACCCTGTGCACTCACAACAAATCCTAGAAACACAAGTTTATCGGTGCCAAAGGTAAACTTCTTTAGATTAGCAAACAACTTTTCTTTTCTAAGTACATCTAAAACAGATTTCAAATGTACTACATGTTCATCCAAGTTTTTGCTATAAACCAGAATATCATCAAAATAAACAACTACGAACTTTCCAATAAAAGCACGCAAAACATGGTTCATTAATCTCATGAAAGTGCTAGGAGCATTAGTTAATCCAAAAGGTATAACTAACCATTCATATAAATCATATTTTGTTTTGAACGCAGTTTTCCATTCATCACTCTCTTTTATTCGAATTTGATGATATCTACTTTTCAAATCAATTTTAGAAAACACAAGACCCATACAATTCATCTAGCATATCATCTAAGCGAGGGATAGAATGAGGATACTTTATCGTTATATTGTTTATCGCTCAGCAATCAAAACATATTAGCCATGATCCGTCCTTCTTAGGAACCAAAATTACCGGAACTGCACATGGACTCATGCTTTCTCTAACGTACCCCTTTTCCATCAACTCACTAACCTACCATTGAAGCTCCTTTGTCTCCTCGGGGTTACTCCTATAGGCTGGTCGGTTTGGAATAGAAGCACCGGGTACAAAATTAATATGATGTTCTATTCCCCTAATTGGAGGCAAACTATGTGGCACCTCGTCGGGAAAGACATCCTCGAATTCCTGCAACAGAGAAACAACAGAACTATGCAAAACAGGGTCAAGATCGTTAGTATTTAAAACCACCTCCTTGTACAAGAGTACAATCATCGGCTAGTTTGAAAACATCGCTCTCTTAAGTTCTTTGGCTTTTGCATAAAAATTATTTTGTTTTCCATTTGTTTTTTTCTCAATGGCCAAATCTATTATTGCCTTTTCTCTCTTTTTTTCTTCGGCCTCTCTCTCTTTTTCATTCTTTCTCTTTTGGTCACTCTCGCATTGTAACCTCACTTGATCTTCATGAACTTGTTTTGGTGTCAAAGGTACAAGAGTGATTGGTCGCTGATTAAGTACCAAGTGAAGCCATCATGTTTGACACGCCTATCAAATTGCCATGGTCGACCTAATAACAAGTTTTCAGCTTGCATTGGAACCACATCGCACAAGACTTCATCTTCATACTTCCCGATACGAAAGGAAACTAACACTTGTTTATTCACCTTCACTTCACCCATATCGTTTAGCCATTGCAACTTGTAAAGTCAGGGATGCTTCATGGTTGGCAACCCTAATTTCTCTACCATAGTAGTGCTAGCAACATTAGTACGACTTCCACCATCAATAATCATACTACATACCTTGTTTTGAACGTGGCACCTAGTATGAAGGATGTTTTCTCGTTGCACCTCTTCTTCGTCTTTTGCTTGCGCACTTAGAGCTCTCCTTGCCACCAACAAATCTCCTTGGGCCGGGTATTCCCCTTCATCGGTATCTTCCAATGATGGCATAGAGTTAGTGTCATCTTCCTCTTCGGTCTCGATCTCACCGTCATCTCGTAACACCATAACTCTTTTGTTTGGACATTGACTAGCTACGTGACCCCTACCTTAGCATTTAAAATATTTGATATCACGATTCCTAGAAGTAGAAGAATCGGATTTACCTCGATTTTCATGGCTGGTCACCTCTTGCTTTTGCTCAGTTTTTGGCTTCGTCCTTGGTTGCCTCTCATCCTTCTTCCACTGATTCGATTTCCAAGCGGGTGTACTAGGATTTTGGCTTGGACGTGTGTTTTTGCCTCTCCTCTTAAGTTGGTTCTCAATTTTTATTGCCATGTGTACCATATCCTCCAACTCCACATAATGTTGCGGTTCCGCCACATTAGCAATTTCTCGATTCAAACCAACCAAGAATCTGGACATTGTAGCCTCACGGTCCTCCTCTATATTCGCTCGAATCATGGCAACGGCCATCTCCTTATAATATTCCTCTACACTCCGATTTCCTTGCTTAAGACTTTGCAATTTGTTATACAACTCCCGGTAGTAGTAGCTTGGAACAAACTGCTTTCTTATCACAATTTTCGTCTCCTCCCACGTCTCTACTAGACGCTCTCTGTTTCTTCTCCTATTCATCACTAATTGATCCTACCAAACAATAGCATAGTCGGAAAATTCAATGGCAGCTAGCTTTACCTTCTTATTCTCAGAGTACTTGTGGCAATTGAATACCAATTCTACCTTCTTCTCCCACTCAAGGTAAGCTTCTGGATCGTTTTTGCCTTGAAAGGATGGAATCTTCTTCTTAATGCTACACAAAGAATTATCTTCCCGAATCCTAGCTCCTCTAAACTGTCCACTGTTTCTCCTATTGCCAACAATCGAATCTCAATCATCTTCATCGCCAAAAGTGTCCCCATAATATTCTTCATCTTCAACTCTCACTTCTCTAGGTTAAAATCTCCCTCTTCTACACATATTCGGAGCAATTTGTGGCTGCTCCACACGTGTGTTCTCTATTCGGTCTATCCGCTCATGAACTTGCTCCATCTCTGTTCTCATTACTCTCCTCATCTGGCCAATTAAGGCTTCCATGAGAAGCTTCGGATCACCCACACCAGATGTATCCCCAGAGGTGTTTTTATCCTTGTTGTCTGACATGTTTGCTGCAAAACAAAGTTAGTAAAGAAAGGACCTCACACACTCTCTCACGTGTTTTACTCAAGTAATGAATCGCTCAATTTCACTCGTGTTTCACTCTTTATCAGATTGGCTTTTACCCTCTTGTATGCTCCCCACTCTTGCCTTTTTCCACTCGTAATTTCTCAAAAGTTCTTATCAAACTAGTTCAAAGAAATAGCAGAATTTCTTTGCAACAGTCCACATCAAAACTCACTAATCAAATTCGAATTTTAATGTAGCAATCTAAAATAAAACTTTCTGAAAATTGACAAGAAAAGGAAAAGAAGACCCTAAGTTCAAAGTCGAAGAAAATACTTTGAAGGACCACACGAAACAAAGAAACAAAAGAAAAACGCACACAAAACTTTGAAGGCTCGGAAAGTGATGAAAATGATGGATTTCGGACTCGAAAACTAGGGTGAATGGAACATAGTTTTTCGAAGCCGTAGAGCTCGGAATAAGCTTCCATTCGATATATAATATGTGTCGTTTCGATAACCAGATCAAAAGTTATGACCATTTTACTGAAGCACTAATCTAAAATCTTTAATTCGGCAAGAAATTTCTGGATTCTTCTCTTTTTTTTTTTCAATTGAGAACACAAATAATAATTGAAAACACAAAGGCTAACTGAAAGACACAAGGAACAGATTTCGGATTCAGTGCAATCAAGGAAGAATCTGAATTTGTCTACGATAAGAACAGGTAGGTTCGGATACTTTTTTTTTTTGACGATTTAATGAAGAAGAAATATAAACTGGTACGACTTGAAGAAAAAAAATAAAGGATAGAATAAAACTGAGACAAGAATCCAGCTCTGATACCAAATGATACGAACCTCGCCAACTTGTTACGAAACCCGAAACAAGGATGGTGCCTAGGACTGTTCTACAATCAGATTCGGATGGAAAACCTGGACCCAACACCTATAAAGAGATGTGAACCTTGGTATAAAGGAAGACGCCATAATCAAGGATGGAAAACTCGATTGATGAGTCAAGGGATGAACGCCACAGAGAAATCGGATAAGTTCAAATAAGTTCTCAAAGAACTAAAGAAAAATTGTTCTCAATTTTTGATGAATTGTAATCTGCTCTTATTGAATAAAAAGTGTATAATTTATAGGCCTTAAACCATGAAAATTCAGTCCTAAAAAGACCCTAAAACGCCTAAGGCAAGTTACCCAAACCAGAAAAGGAAAATTGGAAAATTACCACCTAATAACTATCCTAAATTCGGCCTCAATTAAAAAGGAATCAATCTGATTTTAATCCCTTAATTTTCAGCCTATTACACGCCAATAAAGGAAAGGAAACAAGCAAATAAATCGTTTTGGGAAACTTGTAACCAAAATAGTAAAGTAAGCTAAGACTTAGCATGTAAGCCTTTACAAATCTGATTTCCCTTCCCTATGCGCCTATGAGCTTTCTTGCACTTGAATTAAGCTTGTTATGGGCTTAGAAATTTGTTCATCTCCTTCAATGGGCCTCCACGTGCATGCTTGAGCCCAAATCTCTTGAATCAGCCCATTTAATGCATTTTGGAATTTATTTTCACGTGCCCTTGTAACTGGACCAATGGGAACTTGAATAGGATCCGCATTCAACGCTCTCGTGCTTGCCATATTCTCATCAAAACTAACACAACCTCAAACCTGCATTGGTCCAAGGTAAGAGTGTGGTGCCCGAGATTCTTACATGCATACTAAGCCAATAATAAACATATTCTAATTGCATATTAGGCATCTAGAAGTTATTAATACCACTTTTACAGCAACATGCTCATTCATCATGTTATGTGCATTTACATACATGTTATTACAACTAATGATTGTCAAAGTGTCTCGATGCAGTGTAAAGGCTCAATACCCTCAAAAAGAGAGCTCAGTGTTAGAAGAACAAAGAATACATTCGTGAATAGTAATACTATATGCACATGCATTAAAATCATATTTGTTGATAAGTTGGTCAAATAGTAGTTTTTCGGTAAAATGCATTTTTCATGCTTTTCGGAGTTAAATTCACTGTGCGTTTAACACATCAAATAGCTTTAATATAATGTTTAGGACTCATTTATAGAATTTTATTTGTCGGACCCAGGTAAGCACGAGGTGGCAGTCACTGTACTGAATTGGTATTAAGTTGCACTAAGCTAGCTTAGACTAAGCTTAATCGCGTAATGTACAAGTGATATGAGGTGCATAGTAGACAATAACTAGCATTGAAAACTGATTAAAATCATCAAAACATGAATGCTAGTTCTTTAGTACAAAAATGATCTAAAATGGCACATACTTTCATAAAAACTAGTCCATTTGCTTCTAAATGGTACCATTTAGTTTTAAATATATTTGGATAGCACTTCTCCTATTTTTAGGACATTCCCACATGATTAAAATCATGGTTTTAAACTTGTAATAATATTTTACAAGCCAATTCCCATATATACACCTCAAAGAGAATCATTTAGAACAACTTAAGTGCACTTGAATTGCTTTCAATTTAAACAAAGTTTAAAACTACTTTTACACGCGTATGACATCACAACCAGCAAGTAAATGATGTAATATATATAAAAGGATCAATGTCTTATACATTTCAAGTAAAGAAATCAAATTACAAGTGTAGAAAACTTATTCCAACAATAAAAATAGTTGAATCCACAAATATTAAACTTTGGGGCTTTAAGTCTAACTTTAATCCTCCACTTAAATTCTATGTTTACAGTAATATATAAGGTTTCATAGTACCTTTATTCATCAAATAAAAGCTTCGATATAAGAGCTAAAGTAAAAGAAATAAATTACCAATTCTAAATTCCACAAAAAGCTCACCTTCACTAGTTTGAACTTTTGTTGAAGCTCTTGCCTTCTAATTCTGCAAAAATGATTTCTAAGGCTTTGAAATTGATTTTAGGACTCAAGAGGACCTAGAGGAACTATTATTTAAGTTGTATCAAGTGGAGAATTGAAATAAAAAAATAAAACATTGGAAGAAGAACTAGTAGAATTACCCTGACTAGTTTGGACCTATCTTGCTTTCTTGAGCTCCAATTTGAGTCCTACCACTTGGAAACTCTTGGATATAGCTAAAGGGAGTTGAGAGAAGCCTAGATAGTGGCTGGAGTTATTTAAGTCGTGGCTGGGGAGAAAGAGGAAGGAAATGACCAGATTTAGTCCAAAATCAATA
>JXTC01000026.1:91150-111968 GCA_002914845.1 Trema orientale | reverse complement strand
GAATGAGAATATTTTTATGAAACTAGTATTAATGACTTCTAGATGTCTAGTATGCAATTAGAACATGTTTATTATTGGCTCTCTTAATTATGTGAGGAGTTGGATGTCACATCATTAGTTAAGCCCTACTATCTTTAAACAAAAAATATCACAAAATACTAAATAAAGAGTATTTAATGGTCTAGAACTGAATTTGTTGTATCTAGTACCCAGTTTTTCCAATTGGCAATTTTCAATCAATTTTGGTCATCTTCAACGAAGAGAGTTCAAAATAAGGAGTTTGTTGCCAAAAACTTTCCTAATTTCTCAAGGTACCAAATAAATAGTATATGTTGGTCTAGAACTCAATTCGTTCTATCTAGTACCTAGTTTTCCCTATTGGCAATTTTCGGTCAATTTTGGTCATTCTCATTGGAGAGAGTTCAAAACAAGGTGTTTGTTGCACGAAACTTACCTAATGTCTCATGGTACCAAATGAAGAATGTTTGCTGGTCAAGAGCTCAATTCGTTGTATGTAGCACCTTATTTTTCCAATTGGCAATTCTCGCCCAATTTCTGTCACTTTCTTTGGAGAGAGTTCAAAACAAAAAGTTTGTTACCAATAACTTATCCAATATCTCAAGGTACCAAAAAAAAGAGTGTTTGTTAGTCTAGAACTCAATTCATTGTATCTAGCACTATGTATTCCAAATTGGCAGTTTTCGGTCAATTTTGGTCATTCTCTTCGGAGATAGTTCAAAATAACTAGTCAGTTGAGTGAAACTTACCTAATGTCTCAAGATACCAAATATAGAGTTTTTGATAGTCTAGAACTCAATTGATTGTATCTAGCACCTAGTTTTCCTATTGGGTAATTTTTGGTCAATTTTGGTCATTCTCATTCAAAACAAGGAGTTTGTCGTCAGAAACTTACCTAATTTCTCAAGGTACCAAATAAAGAGTGTTCATTGGTCTACAACTCAATTCGTTGTATCTAGCACCCAGTTTTCTAATTTGGCAATTTTTGCCCATTTTTGGTCATTCTCTTTGGAGAGTGTTTAAAACAGGGACTTTGTTGCCCGAAACTTATCTAATATCGTAAAGTACCAAATAAAGAGTGTTTGTTGATCTAGAATGCAATTCATTGTATCTAGCATCCAGTTTTACAAATTTGTAATTTTCAGTCAATTTTGGTCATTCTCTTCAGAGAGAGTTCAAAACAAGGAGTTTGTTACTCGAAAATTACCTAATATGTCAAGGTACCAAATAAATAGTGTTCATTGGTTTAGAACTCAATTTCTTGTATCTAGCACCCAGTTTTACCGATTGGCAATTTCGGTCAATTTTGGTCATTCTCTTTGGAGGGAGTACAAAACAAGGAGTTTGTTGCCCGAAACTTACTGAATGTCTCAAGGTACCAAATAAATAGTGTTTGTGGGTCTAGAACTCAATTCGTTGTATCTAGCACCGTATTTTGTGAATTGACAATTTTCGGCCAATTTGGTCATTCTCTTCAGAGAGAGTTCAAAACGGGGAGTTTGTTGGCAGAAACTTATCCAATATCTCAAGGAACCAAATAAAAAGTGTTTATTGGTCTAGAACTCAATTGTTATATATCTAGCATCCTGTGTTCCAAATCGGCAATTTTTAGTCAATTTTAGTCGTTCTCTTCAGAGAGAGTCCAAAACAAGGGGTTTATTACCCTAAACTTACCTAATTTCTCAAGATACCAAGTAAACAGTGTTTATTGGTATACAAATGAATTCGTTGTATCTAGCTCCTAGTTTTCCAAACTGGCAATTTTTACCTATTTTTGGCCATTCTCTTTGGAGAGGGTTCAAAACAAGGAGTTTGTTACCCGAAACTTGTATAAAGTCTCAAAGTACCAAATAACGAGTATTTAATGGTCTAGAACGCAATTCATTGTATCTAGCACCTAGTTTTCCAAATTGGTTATTTTCAGTCTAGTTTGGTCATTCTCTTCGAAGAGAGTACAAAACAAGGAGTTTGTTGGCTGAAACTTACCTAATGTCCCAATGTACCAAATAAAGAGTGTTTGTTGGTCTAGAACTCAATTCCTTGCATCTAGCACCTTGTTTCCCCAATTGGCAATTCTCACCCAATTTCGGTCATATTCTCTGGAAAAAGTTCAAAACAAGGAGTCTGTTGCTAGAAACTTATCCAATATCTCAATGTACCAAATAAACAATAGTTGTTGGTCTTGAACTCAATTTGTCACATCTAGCACCCTATTTTCCAAATTGGCAATATTCAGTCAGTTTTGGTCATTCTCTTTGGAGAGTGTTCAAAACAAGAAGTTTGTTGATTGGAACTTACCTAATGTTTCAAGGTACCAAATAAAGTGTGTTAGTTGGTCTAGAACTCAATTCGTTATATCTAGCACCTTGTATTACCAATTGGTAATTCTCGCCCAATTTCGGTCCTTTTCTTTGGAGAGAGTTCAAAACAAGTAGTTTGTTGCCAGAAACTTTTCTAATATTTCAAGGTACGAAATAAAGAGTGTTTGTTGGTCAAGAACTCAATTCGCTGCATCTAACACCCTATTTTCTAAATTGGCAATTGTCGGTTAATTTTGGTCATTCTCATCGGAGAGAGTTCAAAATAAGGTGTTTGTTGCCCGAAACTTATCTAATATCTAATGATACCAAATAAAGAGTGTTTATTGATCTAGAACTCAATTCGTTGTCTCTAGCACCCAGTTTTTCCAATTGGCAATTTTCGATCGATTTTGGTTGTCTTCCACGGGGAGAGTTCAAAACAAGGAGTTTGTTGCCAGAAATTTACCTAATTTATCAGGAACCAAATAAAGAGTGTTTCTTGGTCTAGAACTCAATTCGTTGTATCTGGCACCTAGTTTTTTGCAATTGGCAATTTTCAATCAATTTTGGTCATTATCTATGGATAGAGTTGAAAACAAGGAGTTTGTTACCCGAAACATACCTAATTTCCCAAGATACCAAATAAAAAGCGTTTGTTGGTCCACAACTAACTTCGTGTATCTAGCATCTAGTTTTCCAAATAGGCAATTTTGGCCCATTTTTGGCCATTCTCTTCGGAGAGAGTTCAAAACAAGGATTTTTTTGCCAGAAACTTTTCCGATATCTCAAGGTACCAGATTAGAGTATTTGCTGGTCTAGAACTCAATTCGTTGTATTCAGCACCCTGTTTTCCAAGTTGGCAATTTTCGATCAATTTTGGTCATTCTCTTCGGAGAGAGTTTAAAACAAGAATTTTCTTGCCCGAAACGTACCTAGTTTCTCAAGATACCAAATAAAGAGGGTTTGTTGGTCCATAACTCAATTCGTTGTATCTATCATCTAGTTTTCCAAATTCGCAATTTTTGCTCATTTTTTGTTATTCTGTTTGGAAAGAATTCAAAACATGGAGTTTGTTACTCGAAACTTATTTAAATCTGAAGTTACCAAATAACAAATGTTTAATAGTCTAGAATGCAATTCGTTGTATCTAGCAACTAGTTTTCCAAATTAGTTATTTTCGGTCAAGTTTGGTCATTCTCTTCAGAGAGAGTTCAAAACAAAGAGTTTATTGTCTGAAACTTACCTAATGTCCCAAGGTACTAAATAAAGAGGGTTTGTTGGTCTAGAACTCGATTCGTTGTATCTAGCACCATATTTTCCCAATTGGCAATTCTCGCCCAATTTCAGTCATCTTCTCTAGAAAGAGTTCAAAATAGGGAGTCTGTTTCCAGAAACTTATCTAATATCTCAAGGTACCTATTAAAGAGTAGTTGTTGGTCTTGAACTCAATTTGTTGTATCTAGCACCGTATTTTCCAAATTGGCAATTTTCAGTTAATTTTGGTCATTACAAAAAGTTTGTTGCCAGGAACTTACCTAATATTTCAAGGTACCAAATAAAGAATATTTGTTGATCTAGAACTCAATTTGTTGTATCTAGCACCTTGTTTTCCCAATTGGAAATTCTCGCCCAATTTCAGTCATTTTGTTTGGAGAGAGTTCAAAACAAGTCGTTTGTTACCATAAACTTTTCCATTATTTCAAGGTACGAAATAAAGAGTGTTTGTTAGTCTAGAACTCAATTCGTTATATCTAACACCCTGTTTTCCAAATTGGCAATTGTCGGTTAATTTTGGTCATTCTTATCGGAGAGAGTTCAAAACAAGGAGTTTGTTGCCCGAAACTTACCCAATATCTAAAGATACCAAATAAAGAGTGTTTATTGATCTAGAACTCAATTCGTTGTGTCTAGCACCCAGTTTTTCCAATTGACAATTTTCGATCAATTTTGGTTATCTTCTACGGAGAGAGTTCAAAACAAGGAGTTTGTTGCCAGAAACTTACCTAATTCTCAATTCATTGTATCTAGTACCCAGTTTTTGCAATTGGTAATTTTCAATCGATTTTGGTCGTTATCTTTGGATAGAGTTCAAAATAAGGAGTTTGTTACCCGAAACATACCTAATTTCTCAAGATACTAATTAAAAAGTGTTTGCTAGTCCACAATAACTTCGTTCTATTTAGCACCTAGTTTTCCAAATAGTCAATTTTTGAACATTTTTGGTCATTTTTTTTAGAGAGAGTTCAAAACAAGGATATTGTTACCAGAAACTTTTCCAATATCTCAAGGTACCAGATAAGAGTATTTGCATGTCTAGAACTCAATTCGTTGTATCTAAAACCCTGTTTTCCAAATCGGCAATTTTCGATCAATTTTGGTCATTCTTTTCAGAGAGACTTCAAAACAAGAATTATGTTGCCTGAAACTTACCTAATTTCTCAAGATACCAAATAAAGAGTATTTGTTATCTACAACTCAATTCGTTGTATCCGTCATCTAGTTTTCCAAATTGGCAATTTTTGCCCATTTTTGGTCATTCTCTTTAGAGAGAGTTCAAAACAGGGAGTCTGTTATCCAAAACTTATCTAATTTATCAGGTTACCAAATAAAGAGTGTGTGTTGGTCTAGAATGTAATTTGTTATATTTAGCAACTAATTTTCCAATTGGTAATTCTAGGTCAATTTCGGTCTTTCTCTTCAGAGAAAGTTTAAAACAAGGAGTTTGTTACCCAAACCTGACCTAATATCTCAAGGTACGAAATAAAGAGTTTTCGTTGGTCTGGAACTTAATTCATTGCATCTAGAAACTTGTTTTCCCAATTAGTAATTCTCGCCCAATTTCGGTCATTTTATCTAGAAAGAGTTCAAAACAAGAAGTTTGTTGCCAGAAACTTTATGCAATATCTCAAGGTACCAAATAAAGAATGTTTGTTGGTCTAGAACTCAATTCGTTCTATCTAGCACATCGTTTTCCAAATTGGCAATTTTCGATCAATTTTGGCCATTCTCTTCGGAGAGAGTTCAAAACAAGGAGCTTGTTACGTGAAACTTACCTAATTTATCAAGATACCTGTGACATCTAGCTCCTCACATAATTAAGAGAGCCAATAATAAACATGCTCTAATTGCAAATTAGGCATCTAGAAGTCATTAATACCAGTTTCATAAAAACATGCCCATTCATTATGTTATGTGCATTCACATACATGTTATTGTACTAATATTTGCTGAAGTGTCCCGATGCAGTGTAAAGGTTCAATACCCTCAGAAAGAGAGAGCTCGGTGTGCTAAAAGAACAAAGAATATAATTATGAAAGTAATACTATGTGCGCATGCATTAAGATCGTACTTGTTGATAACTTGGTCAAATAATAGTTTTTCGGTAAAATGCAATTTTTACGTACTTCGGAGCCGAATTCACTGTGTGTTTAACGCATCAAATAGATTTAATTTAATGTCTAGGACTCATTTATAGCATTTTATTTGTCGGCTTCAGGTAAGCACGAGGTGGCATTCTAGACACTAATTTGTATTTAGTTGCACTAAGCTAGCTTAGATTAAGCTTAATCGCATAATGTCGTTTTTGTGCATTCTAATAATTAAGTGCTAATACTATGTTTGCCATGTTAATTGGAGTGTAATTGACTTTCCTTTTATGTTTAATGACTGGTTATAGGGCTAGGTTCCACTAGATTACAATAAGATTGGCCATATGGGATTATAGGTCAAAGTATGACTAGTTTTCACCTTCTAAGTAAGGTTTCACCATTTTAGACTACACTTGGGTGTATAGGATGGACCAGCAATGTGGTGAGTATGCTAAGGATGTTTTAAAGCTGGACACGTGGAAAGCAATGTGCAAAATACCCAAAATACCCCTTAGAATTTAAGTTATGCCATTTCTTAGTCATTAAGTATCACTTTTTGACCAAATCCGGTCATTTGCTTTCCCTTTTTCTCCAGCCACGACCTGAGCCTCTCCAATACCTTCCTACACTTCTCTCGACTCCTCTTATCCATTTCCAAGAGTTGCCAAGTGGTAGAACTCAAATTGGAGCTCTAGAAAGCCAGATAGACCAAAACTAGTCAGGGTAGCTCTACTAAGTTCTTCTTTCTAGGTCTTGTCCTTTAATTTCAATTCTCTACTTGTTCCCACTTAAATATTGGTTTCACCAGGTCCTCTTAAGTTCAGAAATCCATTTCTAAGCTTTGGGAATCAATTTTGTGGAGATAGAGGGGAAGAATACTAGCAAAGACTCAAACTAGTCAAGGTGAGGTTTATGTTAGATTTTGAATTTGTAATGAGTTTCCTTTATTTCAGCTCTAAAACCTAAGCTATTATTTGATGGATAATGGTCCTAGGAACCTTTATGTATTGCTAGAAACATAAAATTTAAGTGAAGGATTAATGTTAAATCTAAAGCCCCAAAGTTTGCTATTTATAGAGTTAAGTCTTTTTATGTATAATAGATTAAGTTTTCTATGTTTGTAATATGATTTCTTAAATTTGGATTATATATCTTATTGATCCTATTGTCTATTACACTCAATTGGTGGCTGCTTGTGATGACACACAAATGTAAAAGTGGTTTTAAACTTGTTTAAACCGAAAAAAGACTTCAAGTGCACTTAGATTGTTCTAAGTGATCCTCTCGATGTGTATATGTGGGAATTGAATTGTTTATTGTTATTGCAGGTTTAAAACTATGATTTTGAATCATGTGGGAATGTCCTAAAAATAGGGGAGGTGCTGTCCAAATATTTTTAAATGAAATGGCACCATTTAGGAGCAAATGGTCTAGTTTTTACAAAACGATGTGCCATTTTGGATCATTTTGTGTTAATGAACCAGCATTTATATTTTAATAATTTTGAACAGTTTTTCAATGCTAGTTATTGATTGTCAAGTGCCTTAGGTGAATTATATGCTTCTGTGCCATTTGAAGATCAAGTTTCTTAATTTGGTGAAAGTTGTCATTTCGGTCTTGTTCAAGTATTTCAATGCATTCTTTTTGTAAAATGTGCATCATGAGTAATAGTAATTTATAACAGGTAATTAGCACACCAATATCTAGAGGATATTGACTCTTTCCACTATCGATTCCTATTCAGGACACGAGGTAAGTAAAGTACTCAACTGCAACACAAGAATTATATGCTATATAAGTATCTATTATATTTCCACGTTTTGTATTTATTCAGGTTATGAGTATGACCATTGGCATTTTGATTTCAGCATATATATGCTTGGTAATTTTGGTATGGTATTATTATGTACACTATGCATGTTTTATGAAAAAGTTTAAGAAGGGTAGTATGATTTATGAAATGCCTTAGTATTATTATGTAAAATTATTTTATCATAGAGAAGTTAAGACCAGGTAACTTTCAGAAGGTTTTGTGTCACGGTTACGGCGAAGCGGGATAAATATTTACAGTTTCAGAGTGGCAGCCCTAGGAGAAGGGCAAGTGTGACAGGATTAGTCATATGGTTTGCCACAATATTCCTCCTCCAAGTTATATAATAGACTAAACTACAGTCTCGAGCCGCCTTATCTCTTGAGCTCGACGGGGTAACGATAAAATAAGGTTAGTAACGAGCCCTACTGTGGTAAGAGCCGGTGGGAGGAGAACCCATGGGATATCATTAATTCAGGAAGCCCTGTAGGCACAGTGCTAAACCGGACAGTGGGCACAAGATAGGGAAAGGTCTAAAGGAAATTATTTATTCTGAAATATTTAAGCAAGCACGGTCATACATTTAATTCATGTCATTGAGCAATAGGTCATCCATTACATTACTTACTGAGCTGTAGCTCATTATAGTCTTGTGTTGCAGGTAATGATTGAGATGACAGCGCGAGCTTGTGAGCTTGAGTAGAGGCCCAACCTTGGTATTGTACATATGGATATTTTGACCACATGTGGGGGCCTAGTTGTGTATTTTGGGACTTTTTACAGTCTCTCGATGAAGTTGTTTTTAGTTCATTTCTTTTGGTACCTATTTATTACGTTTCTTTTTGTAATATATGTATATACTGATCCACACTATGTTTGTGAGTAAAGTCAGCTATCCATAGAGTTTTAAAGAAAATAAAATTTTCAAATTAGCCCGTACTTTTGGAAAAATAAATACAGGATTATTTTCCGAAAGTAACGCCTTGTATTTAGAAAGTTAATAAATTTCCCACTAGTTATATGAACATGAGGGCGTTACAAGTTGGTATCAGAGCAGAGGTTTAAATCGTTTCTGTAGACCATCCATATGTGCATGTCAAGGAAGGGAATCACTCAGCTCACAAGTAAGTATTATATGTGCATTAATTTATATTTGTTGCATGCTTCATGTTTATTATTGGCTAACCTTTACTAGGATAAGGAGCATAGAAATGACTGCTACTCGAGGTCAAACATCTAGAGCTACTGAGGGCTCTACCTCTGAGAGACATACACAGGAGTTAGCAAAACTTCGTTAGATGGTACGTAGGTAGACAGAAGAAATTGAGAGGCTGTTACAACAGCAAGAGGAATGACAGATTCTGCCTAACGCACATCCTCTACCACCACCACCTCCACCACAAGCCCCAGCTGCATTTCACCCTCTTGAACCATTACATGAACAGTTCAGGAAACAACAGCCGCCAGTATTTGAAGGTACTATAGACCCACTTGATGAAGAAGAATGGAAATGTTCGTTGGAAACTATTTTTGATTTTATGCAGCTAAATAAAAGGGAAAAAGTATATTGTGCTATTTACATGTTAAAGAAAGATGCACGTATATGGTGGGATGTGATTAGACAGACCAGAGATATTACTCAGATGACATGGATAGAATTTCAAATGGTTTTTAACGAGAAATATTACAATACTGCAGTGTTGGCCATAAAGGTGAATGAGTTCAGTAAATTACAACAGGGCAACCTTTCAGTGGCTGAATATGTGAGAAAATTTGATCGATTGGCGAGGTTTGCTTCAGATATGGTCCCAAACGATATTTTGACCACATGTGGGGGCCTAGTTTGTGTATTTTGGGATGTTTTGCAGTCTCTCGATGAAGTTGTTTTTAGTTCGTTTCTTTTGGTACCTATTTACTACATTTCGTTTTGTAATATATGTATATACTAATCCGCACTATGTTTGTGAGTAAAGTCAGCTATCCATAGAGTTTTAAAAAAAAATAAAAGTTTCAAATTAGCCCGTATTTTTAGAAAAATAAATACAGGATTATTTTCCGAAAGTAATGCCTTGTATTTGGAAAGTTAATAAATTTCCTACTAGTAATATGAACATGAGGGTGTTAAAATACCAAATAAAAAGTACTTGTTGATCTACTACTCAATTCATTGTATCTATCATCTAGTTTTCCAAATTGGCTATTTTTGCCTATTTTTGTTCAATCTCTTTGAAGAAAGTTCAAAATAATGAGTTTGTTGCCCGAAACTTATCTAATAACTTAAGGTACCAAATAAAGAGTGTTTATTGGTCTAGAACGCAATTTGTTATATCTTGCACCCAATTTTCCAAATTGGCAATTTTTGGTCAATTTTGGTCATTCTCTTCAGAGAGAATTCAAAACAAGGGATTTGTTACCCGAAACTTATCTAGTATAAAGAGTGTTTGTTGGTCTAGAGCTCAATTCGTCGTATCTAGCACCTTGTTTTCCAAATTGGCAATTTTTGGTCAATTTTGGTCATTCTATTCGGAGAGCGTTCAAAAGAAGAAGTTTATTGCCCGAAACTTACCTAATATCTCAAGATACCAAATAATTGGTGTTTATTGGTCTAGAACTAAATTCGTTGTATCTAGCACCCAGTTTTTCTAAATTGGCAATTTTTAGTCAATTTTGGTCATTCTCTTTGGAGAAAGTTCAAAAGAAAGAGTCTGCTGGTAGAAACTTATCCAATATCTCAAGGTACTAAATAAAGAGTGTTTGTTGGTCTAGAACTCAATTTATTGCATCTAGCACCTTGTTTTCCCAATTGGTAATTCTCGCCCAATTCGGGTCATTTCCACTGGAAAGAGTTCAGAATAAGGAGTCTATTGTCAGAAACTTATGCAATATCTCAATGTACCAAATAAAGAGTATTTGTTGATCTAGAACTCAATTCGTTCTATCTAGCACCCTGTTTAATTTTGGCCATTCTCTTCGGAGATAGTTCAAAACAAGGAGTTTGTTGCCCGAAACTTACCTAATTTCTGAAGATACCAAATAAAGAGTGCTTGTTGGTCTATAACTCATTTCGTTTTATCTATCATCTAGTTTTCCGAATTTGCTATTTTTGCCTATTTTTGTTCATTCCCTTTGAACGAAGTTCAAAACAAGAATTTTGTTATTCGAAACTTATCTAATATCTTAAAGTACCAAATAAAGAGTGTTTGTTGGTCTAGAATGTAATTCGTTGTATCTAGCACCCAATTTTCCAAGTTCGTAATTTTTAGTCAATTTTGGTCATTCTCTTCGAAGAGAGTTCAAAACAAGGAATTTGTTGTCCGAAACTTATTCAATATCTCAAGGTACCAAGTAAAGAGTGTTTGTTGCTCTAGAACTCAATTCATTGTATCTGGTACCCTGTTTTCTAAATTGGCAATTTTCGGTCAATTTTGATCATTCTCTTCGGAGAGAGTTCAAAACAAGGAGTTTGTTGCCCGAAACTTACCTAATATCTCAAGATACCAAATAAATAGTGTTTGTTAGTCTAGAACTCAATTCGTTGTATCTAGCACCCAGTTTTTCTAAATTGGCAATTTTTGGTCATTCTCTTCGGAGAGAGTTCAAAACATAGAGTCTGTTGATAGAAACTTATCCAATATATCAAGGTACCAAATAAAGAATGTTTGTTAGTCTATAATGCAATTCGTTCTATCTAGCACCCAGTTTTCCAAATTTATAATTTTCGGTCGATTTTAGGCACTCTCCTCGGGGAAAGAGAGAGAGAGAGAGAGAAAGAGAGTGAGTCCCAAACTTGCATTGGTCTAAGGCCAGAGTGGAGTAAGAAATAGAACTTCTCGTAGATGCAGGTTGGCTATCACACCAAACGAAGACATAATCTTCCTAGTAGCCTTCCTATACACATTCCCAAGACATAATTAGTCCCTAAAATTTAAGAAATAACAAATACAAGAGAACGAAAAAAGAAAATTAAAAAAACATAAAACCACAAAACCATATTACTTTTGACGAGATGACTCTCCGTTGGATTAGGGTTCACTATATATATCTTACGGGGAAGGTCAAGTATCCCTAGTCATGGATTCAAATTACTCAATTGAATAGGAATAAGCCCCTGTTTGATGAAAATTTTTAAAATAAACCCATAAAAGACTGAAACAAAAGTGAAGCTGCAGCACGAAAACAAAGAACTATAGAAAATGTTAGAACGTTTAAACAAAAAAAGGAAAATAAGAAAGAGAGAGGAGAAACTAACAGAGTCCCAAACTTGCATTACTCTAAGGCAAGAATGAAGTGAAAAATAAAAGTGCTCGTAGACGCAGGTTGGTTGTCGCACTAAAAAAAGACCTAATCTTCCTAGTAGACTTCCTATACACATTCCTAAGACACAATCAATCCCTAAAGTTTAAGAAATAAGAAATACGGGAGAAATAAAAAGGAAACTTATGAAAACATATAAGTACATAACCAGATTGCTTTTGACGAGATAACTCTCAGTTGGACAAGGGTTCACTATTGACCCTCCAAATATATTTATGCATATTACATATTTTCCCATTCTCTTATTTTCCCACACACTCCCGTGAGTCTCTCTCTCTTTCTCTCATCAAGCTCTCTCTGATATTTTTTTACAACCTATTTTTCGGCAATTCTTGATCAAATTCTTATTATTTTATAACCTAAACTCAACTACAACCTGAACATTTGGCATTTCTTTGGTGATTTTTGGCGATTTTAAAGGTAAGTTGATGTTTTACTTTTTTTTTTTTTGATGTTTTACTTTTCATATATGGTTATTTGGTACCTTTTGCCTACAACCACTCTTGTGGGGCTAGGGTTGAACCCTTTAGAAAGAGAGAGAGATAGAGAGAGATAAGGAAAGTAACAGAGTCCCAAACTTACATTGGTCCAAGGCAAGAGTGGAGTGAGAAATAGAAGTACTCATAGATACAGGTTGGTTGTCACATCAAACGAAGACATAATCTTCTTAGTAGTATTCCTATACATATTCTCAAGACATAATCAATCCCTAAAATTTAAGAAAGAATAAATACAAGAGAACTAAAAAGGAAAATTAAGAAAGCATAAAAACCATACAACCAAATTGCTTTTGACGAGATGACTCTCCGTTGGATTTGGGTTCACTGTTAATATCTTATGGGGAAGATCAAGTATTCCAAATCATGGATTCAAATTGGTCAATTGAATTCAAATTAAGCCCTATTGACGAAAATTCATAAAATAAATATATGACTATACAACAGGATTACTTTTGATGAGATAACTCTCAATCGAAAGATAAAGTATCATCAATCATGAGTTCAAATTGCTCAATTGAATAGGAATAACATCCTATTGATGAAAGTTTTCAAAATAAACCTATGAAAGATTGATGACAAAGTAAAACTGCAGCTTGAATGCAAAGAACTATAGGAACTATTAGAACGCTTAAACAAGAAAAGGAAAACGAGAGAGAAAGAGTGAGAGAGAGAGAGAGAAAGGAAACTAACAGAGTCCTAAACTTGCATTGGTCCAAGGCAAGACTGGAATGAGACATAGAAGTTTTCGTAGATGCAGATTGGTTGATGCACAAAATGAAGACATAATCTTCCTAGTAGCCATCTGCTACGTATTCCCAAGACACAACCAATCCGTAAAATTTAAGAAATAACAAATACATGGGAAGTAAAAAGGAAAATTAAGAAAACATAAAAACACATAATCAGATTACTTTTGATGAGATAACACTCCGTTTGATTTGTGTTCACTGTTGATATCTTATGGAAAAGATAAAATATCCCCATTCATGGGTTCAAATTGCTCAATTAAATAGGAATAAAGCCTTATTGATGAAAATTCTTAAAATAAACATATGAAAGACTACTGACAAAGTAAAGCGGCAATATGAAAACAAAAAACTGTAGGAACTATTAGAACGTTTAAACAAGAAGAGAAAAACAAGAGAGAAAGAGAGAGAGAGAGAGAGAGAGAGAGGGAGGGAGAAAAATGAAACTAATGAAGTCCCAAACTTGCATTGGTCCAAGGCAAGTGTGAAGTAAGAAATAAAAGTCCTCGTAGATGCAAGTTAGCTGTCGCACCAAACGATGATATAATCTTCCTAGTAGCCTTCTTATACACATTCCTAAGACATATTCAATCCCTAAAATTTAATAAATAAAAAATACAGGAGACATAAAAAGGAAAATTAAGAAGATATATAACTAGACAACTAGATTACTTTTTACGAGATAACTCTCAATTGGATAGGTTTCACTGTTGATATCTTATGGAAAAGATAAAGTATCGTCAATCATTGGTTCAAATTGCTCAATTGAATAGTAATATAGCCCTATTGATGAAATTGTTTAAAATAAACCTATGAAAGACTGATGATAAAGTGAAGTTAAAAACAAAGAACTATAAGAACTGTTAGAACGTTTAAATAAGAAAAGGAAAACGAGAGAGAAAAAAGAGAAAGAGAGAGAGCGAGAGAGAGAGAGAGAGAGAGAGAGAGAGAAAGAGAGGAAACTAATAGAGTCCTAGACTTGCAATGGTCCAAGGCAAGTGTGGAATGAGAAATAAAAGTCCTCAAAGATGTAGGTTGGCTGTCACATAAAACGAAGATATTATCTTCCTAATAGACTTCCTATACACATTCCCAATACACATTCAATCCCTAAAATTTAATAAATAATAAGTATAGGAGAAATAAAAAGGAAAATTAGGAAAACATATAACTGCACAACCAGATTACTTTTGATGAGATGACTCTTAGTTGGATTAGGGTTCACTATTGATATCTTATGGGGAAGATAAAGTATCATCAATCATAGGTTCAAATTGCTAAATTAAATAGGAATAAAGCCTCGTTGATAAAAAATTTTTAAAATAAACCTATGAAAGACTGATTACAAAGTTAAGTTGCAGCTTGAAATCAAAGAACTATATGAACTGTTAGAACATTTAAACAAGAAAAAAAATGAGAGAGAAAAAAGAGAGAGAGGGGGAGAGAGAGAGAGAGAGAGAGAAGAAACTAACAAAGTTCAAAACTTGCATTAGTCCAAGGCAAGTATGGAGTGAGAAATAGAAGTCCTCATAGATGCAGGTTGGCTGTCGCACAAAGCAAAGACACAATCTTATAGTAGTCTTCCTAAACACATTTCCAAGACACATTCAATCCCTAAAATTTACTAAATAACAAATACTGGAGAAATAAAAAAGAAAATTAAGAAAGTATTCAACTACACAACTAGATTACTTTTGACGAGAAAACTCTCCGTTGGATTATTGTTCACTGTTGATATCTTATGGGGAAGATAAAGTATCCCCAATCATGGGTTAAAATTGCTCAATTGAGTAAGAATAAAGCCTTTTTGATGAAAATCATCAAAATAAACCCATCAAAGACAGATGAGAAAATGAAGTTGCAGCTTGAAAACAAAGAGCTATAGGAACTGTTACACGTTTAAACAAGAAAGGGAAAACGAGAGAGAGAGAAAGAGAGAGAGAGAGGAAACTAACAGAGTCCCAAACTTGTATTAGTTAAAGGCAAGTGTGGAGTGAGAAATAGAAGTCCTCGTGGATGCAGGTTAGCTGTCGCACCAAACGGAGACATAGTCTTCGAAGTATTCCGATACACATTCCCAAGACACAATCAATCCATACATATTAAGAAATAATAAATACATGAGAACTAAAAAGGAAAATTAAGATAACTTAAAACCACATAACCAGATTGCCTTTGACGAAGTAACTCTCCGTTAGATAAGGGTTTACTGTTGATATCTTATGAGGAAGATCAAGTATCCCTAATCATGAGTTCAAATTCCTCAATTGAATACGAATAAAGTCCTGTTGATAAAAATTAGGGGAATTGGGTAAAATACCCCTTCTTGATAGTTGCTTTTGAGAAATACACCTCATCTAAATTTTGTTAGTTAGAATAACCTATTTTAAATAAAGTCAGTGTAAAATGACATATAGGCCGTTATAAAAAAAATGGTGTAGTTAAATTATAAAAAAAAAAGAAAATAAAAAGGAATTAAAAACGACAAAGCTCACCCTTCTTCTTCTTCTTCTCAGATTGCAGCCGGCACCCAGTGTAGTCGGCACCCATCGGCTCCAGTGCAGTCGGCACCCATCGGCTCCAGTGCAGTCGGCGCCCATCGGCTCCAGTGCAGTTGGCACCCACCCGAACTGTCCTCTACAAATCTGAACGAAAATGGGGAAAAAATCAACAAAAAGTCCTAAGAAAAGTAAGGGAAAAAAAGTTCAAAATGTGCATAGGAGGAAGTTGACCTCATCTCAGCGAGATTCCGAAAAGTTGAAGGAAGTAAACACCCCTTCCCCATCTCATTCGAAAGAGGGAAGAGAGTATACTCCGAAAAAAGCTCTGTCCCATTCGGATGAGGAAATAGTCAGGAGTCTGGAAAAAGCACGATCGCCATCTCCAAAACCCGCATCCGATGAGTTACCGGAGGAGAGGAAAACATCCGAGAAGATACCAGTTGATACAAGTCCAGTGAAGGAACTCAATGCGTCTCCGGTAAAGGAACCTGATTTATCTCCGGTGGCGGAAACAGATCCCCCTCTTATGCATCGTGGGCCACCGGTGAGTATACTTAATAGAATATTTTCAAGAAATTTGATATTTTTGTTTGGCTCGATCATTTAGGGGTTATTGGTATGGTTGTTGTGTGAATATTGGTTGTTGAATGCTTTTGGAGGGAAATCATAAAAATAAAGGAAAATTATTAAAAATTGTTAGAAAATTAGATCGACAAAGTGTCTAGGATAGTCGAGATTTTCGTATTCTGGTGTTCAACAATGCTATTATGTTGTATTCGGAGATAGACACACTGTCTAGTATGGGTAAGCCTTATCTATTAAGATCGACCATGCTAGACATCCTGTTTATCTTAGTCTAGTGGCATATGATAAGTATATATTTGATTGAATGATTTTGATATTAGCTTTGCTGAATAATGTCTTGATATGGTTGGTATTTGCATATTCATTGTTAAATGAAAATGAGTTTTGTATTTTGACCTAAACTGTGATAGACACATTGTCTAGTATGGGCGAGCACTTTCTGCTCAACTTGACCACGCTAGACAGCATATCTAGCTTAGTAAATGACATGTGACTTTGCTAAATAATTTGCTGAAATGTTTGGTTTGGTGGTTAAATGGTTGTTGAGAGAAGTGATAAAAATAGAGGAGACTCTGTCAAAATTTCTGGAAAAATTGCTAGACAAGATGTCTAGCATTGTTGTGGTGGTCAACTATGCTATGTATTTTGAGCTACATTAGGCTAGACACCCTGTCTAGTAAGGTCTATAATAGTCTGTTTAGGTCGACCAAGTTAGACATCGTGTCTATCTTTGTCTAGTATCATATAGTAAGTTTATATTTAGGTCAACCAAGTTAGACATCGTGTCTATCTTATTCTAGTATCATATGGTAAGTTTATATTTCATTGAGGTATGTTGATAATTGGAAGAAATTGTACGGTATGATAGTTCTTATTGGATAAGTAATGTCTTGATATAGTTGGTGTGTGCATATCGGTTATGTAGACTGTGCTAGACACACTGTCTAGTATGGTCAATCACTGTCTGTTCAAGTTGAACACACTAGACAGCATGTCTAGCTTAGTAAATGACATGTGAGTTTGCTAAATAATCTATTGATATGGCTGGTTTGGTTAACTGTATTGCTTGATTACATTCTATGCTCTTTCTATCATAGTTGAGCTTAACCATTCATTTCAGCCTATAAAAATGAGTACTTAATTTGAGCTAGACAGGGTTAGACAATAGTAGACAGCATAGTCTGTGCACATCGACCATGGTAGATAGAGTGTCTACCCTAGTGTAGAAGTGTATGGTATGGTCAAAATTATATTTAATCATATTTGTTTTGTAGGTTTTGCCACGTGACATTCCTTCATTGACTCCCATATTATTATCTGAGGAAGAGCATTTTCCGGCAAGGGTGACCGTTTTATCTAGGATTGAATATCTAAAAGTTATAAACGCCAACTTGAGTAAAGAAGACTTAGAGGCATTCAAAGCATCGTATTTTGGTCACCTTCTAGGGCTAGTTGGGCTTGCACAAATCAGTGGTCAATTGATCCATCGTCTACTTATGAGACAGGTGGAAACTGAAAAGAGAAAAGAAATATGGTTTAATGTTTATGGGAAACCGCTTAGGTTCTCAATGCATGAGTTTGCATTGATGACGGCTCTTAATTGTGACAATACTTCAAGCAATCCTGAATTTTCAGAATTGAAACTGAAGCGTAGGTTGAAAAATGAATATTTTTGTCAGAAAAAGAAGAAACCTATCATCACACTTGAAGAATGGGAGAACAAATTTTTGGAAATGAGTAATCCAGATGGGTTATTGAAGAAGAAGAAGTGTTATATTGCGGAGAATCGTGACCATTTGAGGTTTGCATTAATTTATTGTTTAGAAGGGGTCATTCTTGGACAAGACAAGAAAAGTAGAATACAAGAAAGTTACTTGGGTATTGTTGAGGATTTTGATGCCTTCAACAAATATCCATGGGGCCAAGAGTCATATTCACTGACAATGAGCTTTTTGAGGAAGGAGTTAAAGCCAAAGTCAATAAATTACTATCAGGAAAGAGAGAATAAAGACAAAAGTTCAAAATCTTCCTACACATTACAAGGCTTCCCATATTCATTACAGGTTAGTTGTTCTTGAAAAATCCAAATATATACGTTTACGTTAATATGATTCATTACATTGTTGTTTGCTTTTGCAGGTGTAGGCATATGAAGTAATACCTTTACTTGGTGAATTGTATGCAAAGTATGTAAAAGATGATGCCATACCTCGCTGCCTTAGGTGGGAGGTGATTGAAATGCCAACGTATAAAAGTATTGCTAAGAAATTAAAGGAGAAAAAGAACAAGAAAGTAAGTAAATCATGTATTATTCCCTTGTATTTTTCTTGTTATCTTTACAATATTGCTCTATATAATCTTGTGTTACTGGACAATGGTATTCAACTATATAGACAGCTTGTCGAACAAGCAAACACCATTGTCTATACTATATGTAGTTTTTTGGTGAATATATAGACAAGGTGTCTGAAACGTAGACACGTTTGTCTAATACGATAGACAATCTGTCTTAGAAGCTAGACATTATTGTCTAGGACAGAAGATAAGGTCTCTAGCCATTAACTATACTCTTATTCAAATTTAACTTATTAGAAAATTTGTGTATAATACAGATTGTAGTACGCAGTATCTTGCATGCCTCGGATGTTGAGTTGAGCCAACCTTATATGAAGTATTTTTGTTTGTTGAAAGATAAAGAGGACAACTTGACCGACCTATTTGTAAGAAAACTTGAGGCAGCTGGGCCTTATGAGGAGGAAAAATATGAAGAGGAGCGGAAAGAAGAGGAGAACGAATATGACGACAGGAGGAAAGAAGAGGACAGTCATGTTCAAGATTCTCCCCATCAGGAGTACGCTCCTTCTACCAATCCAGATGCTGCCCCTCAACAGCGATCAGGTGATGTCATTAAGAGATGGGTTGAAAGCCATTTTCAGAGTTTGATCAAGCACCAAGAAAAATTTAAGGAGAATGTTATGGGAGAATTAAGAAACTTGGGGTCCAAAATAGAAGCTTTATTATCAATTCACATACGCTCTGGTACTCAGGGAGATGAGCAGCCCGAGGCAGCAAATAGTGGAGCCAAGATTGATGATGGTAATTGTGAAAGTGCTTGGAGCTATGTCACCCCGCCCTCTTTCCAAAATGATAACGAATACCATCAAATCAAAAATATTGAAAATGAAATTGAAGATGATGAGGACAAGGATGATGAAATTGTTGAGGTCACATCCCCACATCCTAGGCCAGTTAGAACTAAAAAACGTGGTCGGGTCTTAGTATCACCATACACTGATCCTACCAAAAAGCGAAAATTTAGAAAAGGAGACGGATGTGTGTTTAACCCATTTCGCCCAATTGACCCCCACAAGGAAGAGGCATTTAATAAGTGGTTTGAAGAAAAAGACAAAAGGTACTTTATACATACATTATAATTAATTAATATTTATGTTATTATGTCTTTTTATTTAATTGTATTTACCTTTCATATTCAAATTACAAAATTCACTTGTACAGCTCATTGATTAAGTGTGGAACGGGTGACTACTCAAGAGAGTTCTTTGAGAAAATTCTCAATTCTGGACAATAGCTAGAAACTTATGTAAGTTCCTCATGCTTTGTTATTCGTCTATTGTTAGAAACAAAATTATTATACTGAATTCAAAGTATTTGATGGACTGTAATTTTACAAATACAGCACGTGGATGAGGCATTGTATTGCTTGAGGAAAAGGTCACAAAAATATGAGGACCTGTTTGAGCAAAAAGTTGCCATTGTCGATGACATGTTTTCTCAATGGATTACTGGACATTGGAAGGCATTTTCTGAACTTGAAGATTACAAAAGCTATGTCTTTGAACCAGACTTTATTGACTATGTGAATGGTGTAAAGCCATTGAGAGGCAAGGCTTGGGAGAATGTCCACACTATATACATGCCGTTGAACATAGAGAAAAAGCATTGGATATCTATGGCTGTGCAGCTAGACAAGTGGAAGATTTTAGTGTTTGATTCCAACTTTGAGTGTGTTTCTAATGATAACTTGCAGCACTACTTGGAGCCATTCATTATGATGATACCCTACTTGATGCGGCAAAGCGGCAAGTTCAGCAAGTATCTTCACAAGATACCTGAGCCATTTGAGTATATTAGGATTCCTGCCATTCCTCAAAACCACCAAAGGTACAAAAACTTGTCAATTTATGTACGTACCCAGATTTTTCTTGAAATTAAATTTAACTTGCTTTGTTTCCATGCAGCGGGGACTATGGAATCTATGCCATCAAGCATATTGAGTTCCATATGAATGGACTTGACTTATCTGGGGTTAATGATGATAATGTTGGTCTATTTCGGAAGAAGATGGCTTGTGAAATATATAGCAGGAATTGGGATCCATAGTATTTAGCATACAAGTTATCGGTTTTTTGATAGGTTGAACACTGATTGGCCATGTTGAACATTGACTGGGTTGTTTTCATTTGTATATTGGAAAACATGTTTTGATAATTATGGCCAAGTTTAATATAATGTATTACAGATTATTAATTGCTTTTTTTAAGATTTTGAGGCCAACTATGTTAAACAGGAGTTGCTGGAAATTAGGTAGACATAGTGTCTATCGCTTAGATAAGAGCTATCTATCTCTACAGACAATTTGTCTATATACTAGACAT
>JXTC01000026.1:60079-70606 GCA_002914845.1 Trema orientale | reverse complement strand
ATATCAAGTAATTAGTATCAACTTTATAGAAAATTGCTCATCCTTTATTGTTAAATGCTTTCAATATGTGTTGTTGTACTAATGTTTGTCAAAGTTGTAACGCCCTACTTATTCACATAATACTAGTAGAAATTATTAACTCTCTCTTCTGAAGAGCCATTACTTGTAGAACATAATCCTATATTCGTTTTTTCCAAAAATACGGGTTAATTTGAACTTTTTATTTTCTTTAGAACTCTATGGATAGATAGCATTATTTACAAACAAAACGTGGATCAGTACATACGTATATTACAAAATAAAAGGTTGTAAATAAGTATCGAGAAATCACACTAAAAATAACTCTGCGGAGAGACTACAAAATATCTCAAAATACACAAACTAGGCCCCCCCCCTCGCATGTGGTCAAAATATCCATATGTACAATACTAAGGTTGGGCCTCTACTCCAGCACACAAGCTCATCTAATCACCTCAATCATTACATGCAACACAAGACTTTAATGAGCTATAACTCAGTAAGTAAAGTAATGGATGAAATGGTGCTTAAAGACATATATTAAATGCATGATCATGCTTGCTTAAGCCCACTGGTATAATAATTTCCCTTCGGTCCCCCTGTCTTGTGTACACTGTTCGGTTCGGCACTGCGCCTGCAGGGCTTTCTGAACTGATAATATCCCATGGGCTCTCCTCCGACCGGCTCTCACCACAGTGGGGCTCATTACTAACCTTATTCCATCGTTACCCCGTCGAGCTCAAGAGATAAGGCGGCCCGAGACTGTAGTGTAATCTATTATATAACTTGGAGGAGGAATATTGTGGCAAACCTTCTGACTAATCCCATCAGCCTTGCCCCTCTCCTGGGACTGCCACTCTGAACTGTAAGCATTCATCCCGCTTCCCCGCAACAGTGACACAAAACCTTCTTAAAGTTACCTGGTCTTAACTTTTCTGTGGTAAACATAACCTTACACAATATTACTACGGCATTTTGGAAACCTTTCACCTATCTTAGACTTCTCTGTAAAACATGCATGGCCTCATGATGTATATGATAATGCCATATTGGAAATGCCAAGCATGTATACTGAAACCAAAATGCCAATAATCATGCTTATAACCATAATGCAAAGCATAAAAGAAATAAACATAGTAGACACCTACATAGCACGTAATTCTTATGTTGCAGTTGAATACTTTACTTACCTCGTGTACTGAATAGAAATCAATAGTGGAAAGAGTCAATATCCTCAAGAGATTGGAGTGCCAATCACCTGTCATGAAATTATTTTATTCCAGGTGCACATTTTTCTAAAATGAACGCACTAAGATACTTAGACAGGACCGAAATAACAACTTTCACCAAATTAGCAAACTTGATCCTATAATGACTCAGAAACATACAATCACTTAACATTCTTGGCAGTCAATAACTAGTATTGAAAACTACTTAAAAGTACAAAAATATAAATACTAGTTCATTAGCACAAAACTAATCCAAAATAGCACATAATTCGTAAAAACTAGCTCATTTGCCCCTAAATGGTGCCTCTTTATTTTTAAAACATTTGGAAAGCACCTCCCCTGTTTTTAAGACATCCCAACATGATTAAAATCATGGTTTTAAACCTGCAATAACAATTAACAATCCAATTCTCACATATCCACATCAAATAGGATCTTTCGGTACAATCCAAGTACACTTGAATTCGTTTCCATTTGGACAAAGTCTAAACCACTTTTACCCTTGTGTGCCATCACAACCAGCCACTAAATAAGTGTAATAAGCACTAGGATTGATAAAATACACATTCCAATTTTTAAGAAATCAGATTAGAAACATAGAAAACTTAATCTATTACACATGAAAATTCTTAAATCCATAAATAGCAAACTTTGGGGCTTTAGGTTTAACATTAATCTTCCACTTAAGTTTTATGTCTCCAGCAATAAATAAGGGTTCCTACGACCATTATTCATTAAATAATAGCTTAGGTTTAAGAGCTGAAATTAAAGAAACTCACTACAATTTCAAAATCCAACATAAACCTCACCTTGACTAGTTTGAGTCTTTGCTAGTGTTCTTGCCTTCTATCTCCACCAAACTGATTTCCAAGGCTTAGAAACGGATTTCTTAACTTAATAGGACCTGATGAAACCAATATTTAAGTGGGGACAAGTAGAGAATTGAAATTAGAGGACAAGACCTAGAAAGGAGAACTTAGTAGAGTTACCTTGACCAGTTTTGATCTAGCTTACTTTCTAGAGATCCAAATCGATTTCTACCACTTGGAAACTCTTGGATATGGATAAGGGAGCTGAAAGAAGTCTAAAAATGGATGGGAGCTATTCAGGTTGTGGCTGAAGTGAAAGGAGAGGAGAATGACCTGATTTGGTCAAAAAGTGATACTTAATGACTAAGAAAAGGCATAACTAAATTTTTAAGGGGTATTTTGGGTATTTTTCTCATTGCTTTCCATGTGTCCAGCTCTAAAACATCCTTAGCATAGTCACCATGTTGCTGGTCACTCCTATACACCCAAGTATAGCCAAAGTTGGTGAATCCTAGCTTAGAAAGTGAAATCTAGTCATACTTTGACTTATGATCCTATATGGCCAATCTTATTGTAATTTGGTGGAACCTAGCCCCATAACCAATCATTAATCATAAAAATATGTCAATTAAGCATAGTATTAGCACTTAATAATTAGAATTCACAAAAATAACATTATGCGATTAAGCTTAACCTAAGCTAGCTTAGTGCAACTAAATACGGATTAGTGTCCTGAATGCCACCTCATGCTTACCTGGAGCCAAAAAAATAAAATATTGTAAATGTGTCCTAGACATTGAATTAAGGCTATTTGACGTGTTAAACACACAGTGAATTCGGCTCTGAAGTATGTGAAAATTGTATTTTACTGAAAAACTACTATTTGACCAAGTTATCAACAAGGGCTATCTTAATGCATGTGCACATAGTATTGCCTTCATAGATATTTTCTTTGTTCTTTTAGCACACCAAGCTCTCTCTCTCTGAGGGTATTGAACCTTTACACTGCATCAGGACACTTCGACAATCGTTAGTGTAATAACATGCATGTAAATGCACATAACATAAAGAATGAGCATGTTTTCATGAAACTGGTATTAATGACTTCTAGATGCCTAATATGCAATTAGAACATATTTATTATTGGCTTTCTTAATTATGTGAGGAGCTGGATGTTACAAAAGTGCTCCCATGCAGTGTAAAGGCTCGATACCCTCAGAAAAAGAGCTTGGTGTGTGAAAGGAACAAAGAATACATTTATGAATAGTAACACTATATGCACATGCATTAAGATCAAGTTTGTTGATAACATGGTCAAATAGTAGTTTTTCGGTAAAGTGCATTTTCACGCTTTTTGGAGCCAAATTCACTGTACATTTAACACGTCATAGCTTTAATTCAATGTCTAGGACTCACTTATAGTATTTTATTGGTTAGGCTCAGGTAAGCACGAGGCGGCAGTCACTGTACTGAATTGGTATTTAGTTGCACTAAGCTAGCTTAGACTCAGCTTAAACGGGTAATGTCGTCTTTGTGCATACTAATAATTAGGCTTTGATACTTTGGTTATGGGGCTAGGTTCCACTAAATTACAATAAGATTGGCCATATAGGATCATAAGTTAAAGTATGACTAGATTTCACCTCTTAAGCTAGGTTTCACCATTTTAGTTTACACTTAAGTGTATAGGAATGGCCAGCAACGTGGTAAGTAAGCCAAGAGTGATTTTAAGCTTGCCACATGGATAACTAAGGAGTGAAATACCCTAAATACTCCTTAGAATTTAGGTTATGCCTTTCCTTTGCCATTAAGTATTGATTTTGGACCAAATCTGGTCATTTCTTCCTCTTTCCTCCCAGCAATGACTTGAAACCCTCCAGCTACTATCTAAGCTTCTCTCAACTCCCCTTAGCCATATCCAAGAGTTTCCAAGTGGTAGAACTCAAGTTGGAGCTCTAGAAAGCAAGATAGGTCCAAACTTGTCAAGGTGAGTCTACTAGTTCTTCTTCTTTAGTATTGTTTTCTAATTCAAGTTTTTCACTTGCTGCAACTTAAGTATGAGTTCCTCTAGGTTTTCTTGGGTCCTAAAATCAGTTTCAAAGCCTTGAGACTCAATTTGGTGGAGGTAGAAGGCAAGAGCATCAATAAAAGCTCAAACTAGTCAAGGTGAGCTCCATGTAGGATTTTGAATTTGTGGTTACTTTCTTTTGCTTTAACTCTTAAATCAAAGCTTTTATTTGATGAATAAAGGTCCTAGAAAACCTTACATATGGCTGGAAACAAAGAATTTAAGTGGAGGATTAAATTTACACTTAAAGTCTCAAAGTCGCTAGTTATGGATTTAAGTGTTTTCATGTGTAGTAGATTTCATTTTTGGTATTTGTAATCTGATTTTTCAAGCTTGGAGTGTATATTTTATGGATCCTAATATCTATTACACTCATTTAGTGGCTGGTTGTGATGTCATATAAGTGCAAAAGTGGGATTAAACTTTGTCTAAATCGAAAGGAATTCAAGTGTACCTAGGTTGCTCTAAATGATCCTCTTTGAGTTGTTTATGTGGGAATTGGATTGTGGATTGTTATTGCAGGTCTTAAACCATGATTTTAATCATGTGGGGATGTCCTAAAAATAGGGGAGGTGCAGTCCAAATATTGTTTAAACCAGATGGTACCATTTAGAATTAAATAGACTAGGTTTTATGAAAGTAGGTGACATTTTGGTTCATTTTGAGATTAGGCTTCCTTATTTGGTGAATGTTGTGATTTTAGTCTTGTGCTTGTTTTCTTTAAGCATTTTACATTGTAGTAATCATCTTAGTAGTAAAATTTACTTCAAGTCTTCCACACACCTTGCCATAGAGGATACTGACCCTTTCCACTATCCTTTCCGTCGGACACAAGGTAAGTAAAGATTTGTTTTAACTGCATCACAAGAACAGTAGTAGATACAAGGTGTTTTCCTACATGCTTATGTGTATTATTTCAANTCATGTGTAGTAGATTTCATTTTTGGTATTTGTAATCTGATTTTTCAAGCTTGGAGTGTATATTTTATGGATCCTAATATCTATTACACTCATTTAGTGGCTGGTTGTGATGTCATATAAGTGCAAAAGTGGGATTAAACTTTGTCTAAATCGAAAGGAATTCAAGTGTACCTAGGTTGCTCTAAATGATCCTCTTTGAGTTGTTTATGTGGGAATTGGATTGTGGATTGTTATTGCAGGTCTTAAACCATGATTTTAATCATGTGGGGATGTCCTAAAAATAGGGGAGGTGCAGTCCAAATATTGTTTAAACCAGATGGTACCATTTAGAATTAAATAGACTAGGTTTTATGAAAGTAGGTGACATTTTGGTTCATTTTGAGATTAGGCTTCCTTATTTGGTGAATGTTGTGATTTTAGTCTTGTGCTTGTTTTCTTTAAGCATTTTACATTGTAGTAATCATCTTAGTAGTAAAATTTACTTCAAGTCTTCCACACACCTTGCCATAGAGGATACTGACCCTTTCCACTATCCTTTCCGTCGGACACAAGGTAAGTAAAGATTTGTTTTAACTGCATCACAAGAACAGTAGTAGATACAAGGTGTTTTCCTACATGCTTATGTGTATTATTTCAATTGTATGTTATTTATATAGCTATTATTTTGTTCATAAGACATAAGCATGACACGATCATTTAAGCATGATTTTCAAAGAAGTGAAGTTTTTCACATATTGGATTTAAAGTAGTACCATTGTACTGATTTTACGAGATATGTTTTAAGTACAGTGTTTAGTCTATCTGCGTTGGGTAAGTATGGTTTGCACAGGCATCCTTCCCGTATAAGTGGGCACGGCTTACTGACTGCCGGGACTGAGCATTGTACTATGAGATTAGGTGTATTACTTAGTCAGTCTGCGTTGGGTAGGTATAGTTCACATTGGCCATGTGTTTCCTTCCTGCACAGGTGGGCACAGCCTACCGACTGCCGCGATTTTTGTAATGTACTCAAGGGCCCTATAAAGAAATGCTTTCTAAGAAAAGTGCATCAAAATGAAAAGTTTAAGAAAGAAAGAGTACAATGAGAATTTCAATGAAGTTTATGCATGAAACACATTCATGAGCATGCATGATCTTTACTTACTGAGCGTTAGCTCATTTAGTTCCTGTGATGCAGGTGAGGAGATATATGATGTATAGAGTTGCTGGTTGGTTAGCACGCTTTCTCGTCGCCATGATCATACAGATGTAGACGAGCTTGACCTGTGGGCGATGTTTTCTTCGTAGTTTGATATTTTGTGTGTTGTAAATATGACTGCTGATGGCAAGATAAACTGATAAGAACTTTTTGGTTGTACATTTTATAAAGAGACTTTCAGCAAGTAATGCCTCGTAGTTGTTTTGTCTAAAAGTTTTGGAAAGTTCAAATTTGCCCACTTTTTTTTTATAAAACTAAAGATATGGTTTAAGAAAGAGTAATACTTCCTAGTTTGGCTGTATATGACAATATGGTTAAGCTAAGGGGCGTTACAAGTAAGCATATAATTAATTAATTGTCAACGATTTATTAATTTTCGGTAATTTAAAAATTATTTAACATTTAAATAATTTTAACTGATAAGATATTATTAAATATATAAATATGGAAGATAATACTTGAAATTTAAAATAAAAAAGATTTTTATAAAATCTAATCAGTTTAAATAAAAGATTTAACTAATTAAAACTCCCTAAATATCTCAAATTTAAATTTCAACTTTTGTAATCTTAATTTGAATTTAACTTCCTTAAATATCTCCCATTATCGTATCCTGTCAGATTTGAATTTAAAATTCAAATCAATATCTAATCTCATTAAATATCTACAAACCATAAATTCAAATCTGAAAATTTAAAAGATATTCTGCTTTAAATTTAAATTTCAAATTTTCACAAAATTTGAAATTTAAAAATAGAAGATTTTATAGATAAAATCTCCTACAATATCTTTAATTTTAATTAAAACAAATTTAAAAATTCAAAATAGATAACTAACCACCACATAATCCGTTTTTCAAAATATCTATTCAAAATTTGAATTTTAAACTAAAAGATATTATCTCATAGTACCTAATTTTAAAAAATTTCATTTTAGAATATCTCTAATTATTCAAATAATAATTAAGATAATGCAGATATCAACCATATCCATAATTCAAATTAAAACATCCTATCAATTCAAATTTCAAAAATTCAAATTTAATAAGGATTTAAAATTTGAATTTGAATTTTAATTTATCAGTTTTCATAAAACTATGGATAAATTAAATTATTTTTTAAAATGAAAATAATTAAAATTATGGCCAGAAATACGAAACGTGTCAGGATAAGCCGACGGACGGAACGGAAGGCTGATACGTAAACGTCGGCCTCGGGACGTTATGCAGCCATGCTCGGACAACTACCAGGCACCAACGGGCTCGCATAACGCTACGCGGCCTCGCTCCTGAGCGACAACAGGCTCGCGTAGCTCTCGCGCGTCAAACGCACGAGGCGGCACCCCGAGCAGCCAGGGCACGGGATTCCACCCGTGCGGCATGTGTGGCAGCGGGGCTGTGCACGTGCCGCATGCACGGGCTGGCTGCCTGCAGGTGATGCGCAGATCGCATCCACACGGCTAGGGCGCCGTGCCCACGCTGCATGCGCGGGGAGAACCCGCGCGGCCTGTGTGGGGAGGCAGGCCCGCAGGCCACGAACGGATCTCATCCGCTCGCCATGCGTGGGGACGTGCCCGCTCGACCTGCACACAGATAAAACCCGCGAGGCTCATGCGGGCGGTGCACACAGCTCTTAGCCGTGCACCGCTCCGTCGTTTCATTTTTTTTAAATTGAAAAATAGTTTTTCATGAAAACTTAAAATTATTAAAGATCAAAACATTTCTATGCATAGTTTTATCAAGAACATAAAACACGAACACATAAAAATCAAGAACATGCCAGAAACGAAAAGAAAAAACAAACATGATCATCATCTCATAGCAACATCTAATCAAGTAATCACTCCAACTCATTGAATCTATTGACCATCATATAAACTAGAGCATATTCTTAACATGAACAAGACCAAAAATAATCAAAACTTTATGGAAATCAAAAACATCAATCAACAAGAGAATAGATCGGAGTAAAATATGCTAGATCAACAATAAAATCATGCTCTACTACCAATTGCTGGTGTTTACTGGAATAAAGTTTCCAGAAAATATTTTCATAAAATCATTTTCAAGAACACCATAGTTTTGTAAAATCTAGGAACGCAGTGGAATTGGTCGTTTCTTTACAAAACTTTCAGATCGTGATCTAATATAAATTAACTCTTGATCTAGACAAGAATAATACTCGGATTCACTCCACAACCTTCTCGCCTTCCCGTCTATTCTCGAAAGCCATTTGATTGATCCGGTGGATGGTCACCTTCTTGATTCCCAACAAAAAGATCTGCAGACAAACAAGAAGACAATTTTCTTGAACCGATTTCTTCGGGATGGCCGAAACACCAAGGATAGTGAATCCCTAGTGGTAGCCGATTTTCCTCTGTTCTCTCTCTTCTCTCTTTTTCGTGTGACACTCTCTTCTCAAGGGGTGTTTCATGTGTAACACTTGTTCTGTGCAGTTAGAGAACTTTTCTCTTAACTATAAAGAGCTTAGTAAAACCTAATGGGCTTATTGGGCTTGTTGGGCTCAACTGATCATCAAATAACTATTGGACTTTTATTTGAGCTAGACAGGGGACCAGATGGATATAGAAAGCCCAAGCTTTAATGGACCATATACCCACAATCATAATTGACTCATAATTATGATTGGGCCTTGTCCATTAATATTGAAGCATACCATTATAGGCCCAATATTGAACTCTTGGACTAAATGTCATTTATTTTGCTGTGAAACTTATTATCAAATAATTAGCTCGATCCATTTAGTATATAGTATACCTATAGACGTACCCCCAATGCAATGTCGTACTGCAGAGTGAAATTACCGTATTACCCCTCTAGTACATATTTACCTTTGAGTCGCCATTTTTCATCTAATGGATAATAGTTGACTACGGTGTTTGTAACTGCTTATACCAACAATCAAATTCACATAGTGAATACTGAGGCCTTGGTTTATATTATCCAAGTACTTAAAAAAACTCAAAGTGACATTATATGCATAGCGTCCATCATGAAAAATATTCTAGACATTTCATACATCTTATCTTCCAAGATACTGGAGTTCAAACCATAAATCAGAACTAATCCTTTGATAACTCAAAAAGACAAAACGCATGAAAGTAAGTTCGTTAATCACTAGGATTAAGGTTTTCTATAATAGTGCTAGATTAGTAAAATTAGAAATTTAAGTTACGGCACTTAACCTTAAATTCTAGTTCACTCGGTCATGTTCGATGCTGTTATAACTTTCTTATAACACACTAGTGTTTCTATCCAAAGACTCACTTCGATAATTGGAGACTTCATTATGAAAATAGACAACACTACATTCTATGCCATAGTAAAGTATTCCATCTTCAATATGCAGAATGCGAACAATTTAATTTAGACATAATGAAATAAAGAATATAATGTCTCCCACATATGAACTCATCATACGAATACTTCTTTATTACTCATTACATGTCTTGAAATCTTTTAGATGTTTGCATAAGATAAACATACACATCACGAGTATATCAATGAGACATAAATAAAATAGAAATTCATAACATGGAATTTATTAACAACAAATAGATAACAAATAATCGAATAGTAAATTATTTATAATGTCAAAATAATAAACTGCTTTATAGGACATTATTCCAACAAGGTTTGCGTCAATTCACCTAATTCTAGCTATCGTCACTCATTTGGACTTGGAACTTTACCAAATGGATGTTAAAACTGCATTTCTCAATGGAAAACAAGATGAAGAGATCTACATGGATCAACCTGAGGGCTTTGAGACAAAAAGACAAGAGCGTAAAATTTGCAAGCTCCGTCGTTCCATTTATGGCTTAAAGCAATCATCTAAATAATGGTACTTTAGATTTTATCGAGCCATTATTTCTAATGGGTTCACGATGGTTGAGGAAGACTACTGTGTGTATGTCAAACGGTCCAAGGAAAGTTTTCTTATCCTTTCATTATATGTAGACGATATACTTTTAGCTGGAAATGACAAGGAGATGATAGTTACCACCAAGGCATGGTTATCCTCAAATTTTGAGATGAAGGACATGGGTGAAGCAAGTTATGCGCTCAGAGTTAAGATCCTTAGAGACCGTTCGAGGAAATTCCTTGGTTTGTCTCAAGAGACTTATATTAGGAAAATACTCGAACGGTTTCAGATGCAAAATTGCAAACCTGTTGTGAAGCCCAAGATTCTCACATGCATAATAAGCCAATAATAAACATACTCATATTGCATAATATTCATATCACGCAATTAGTATCAATCT
>JXTC01000026.1:42111-58264 GCA_002914845.1 Trema orientale | reverse complement strand
TTGTCAGTTCCAAGTCGAGTGGCTTCTCCCGATCTCACTAAATAATTTTACGAATATCCTCACGTACGTGTGTGGGATCGGGGGACGTCACACCTGTTGACACTTCTATTGCAAAAAATGATGCCTTGAGCCTTGACATGTGTCCGAAGACTCAAGAGGAAAAGGACTACATGGCCCGAGTTCCCTATGCCAGTGCTATTGGATGTTTGATGTACGTTATGATGTGTACTCGGCCCGACATTTGCTATGCCGTCGGGTTAGTTAGTCGGTTCTAGTCGAATTCCGGCCTTACTCAATACTTCTATACCTTAAAGAGACAGCTGATTACGTGCTTTGCTATCAGGCGTCAGATTTGCGCTTAATCAGCTACAGTGATGCTGATTGTGGCGGTGACCTAGACGAGTGCAAATCAACTTCTGGTTATGCTTTCTTGCTCAACAATGGTGCCATATCTTGGAGCAGCAAGAAGCAGTCCTGTATAGCATTATCTACCATGGAATCGGAGTATGTTGCATGCTCAGCCGCTGTACAAGAAAGTGTTTGGTGAAAGAGGTTCCTTGCATAACTTAGAGTTAGCACATGTGCTTTAGAGCCTATTACTATACATTGTGACAGCATGGCTACATTGGCATATGCAAAGGACCCGAAATACCATGAAAAAACCAAACACATCGATATTCGATACCATTTCATTCGTGATATAGTTGCACAGAAGGGGGTGGTCTTGAAGCACATTTCTACGAGTCACGTGGTTGCTGATCCATTGACTAAGCCTATTACTCGAGAGGCTTACCAGACCCATGTTAGGAGTTTAGGACTGCATAGATTGTGACTTTGTTTCTTTGTATATTTTTCTTCCAGCTGACCATTGTCAGATATTTGTTATTTAGGATATCTTTTATGGAATAAATATTTCTTAGTCCACTCTTTGTTGTGACATGATATCCGCATTTTAGCACGCACATATCTAAACCGTGACTAGTTTAAAGTATGTCAACAGGTAATGATTCTCTCTCTTACACAAGAAATCTCCTTTAGTGCTAGTCAGCGAGCAAAAATGAGACACTTCGCTTATAGCGCAGAGATTGTGAACTAAGTGTCGCCTTGGAAAGAGCCAAAATGAGATCTTGGAAGATCGACTATGGATATATTGATGTTCCCACTATCCATATGTGACACGTTAGATCGTCAGATGCAAAACTCAATACGACACTAGATTAAGCGAGCATATAGAGAATTCGAGTCAGGGGCTTGAAGGTGACTGGACTAAGATCTGTACTGTGTTTTAGGAAGGAGGCATACATTCCTTTTTTAAAAGAGTATCCCACTATAGCATGTGTTTCGTACCACATGTACTTAAGCGACCAAAATAAGGAAGTGAAAGAATGGATCCCTGCTTCTTCACTGTGTGAGTCCTTATAGATCATTATACTTATTTTGATCTTATACTTTATTGTGCCCTATGTGACTTTTGACTATTTCATGAAATGGAAGTTTGATGTATGCTACTTTGACATATCTCAAATGGTCATGGTTGATTCGACCTAAAGGAACATTATTGAGAAAGTAATTAGACGAAAGCTAATTGATTCGGGGATGAAAGGAAGATTATTTAGTAATACATCCAAGTTTTATGTTTACTGTCGACAAATTATATCGCTACTGGGTATAGTAACATAATTGTGAACATAAGAACGAGAGGGGTCTTTACATAGCTCCTAAAATATAGATATGAGGGATTGGAGGTGCTAGATCCAATGTAGCTGAATAAGTCTGGGGCATAACGAGACACTTAGGGGTGTTTTATGCTGGTCCTCATAAGATTTGGTATAGTACTCCTGAACTTTCTTTCGTAGGTGGCTCGACGGTTGCACTGCTCATTAGCTAAGTATGAATGGAATTATTGGTAGGACGATGATGAGAGATATGTTCATCATGCACACTATGTGTGAGTGGGAGATGTTGGATTTTTTGGCCCAAAGTCCTGTTGGGCGCCCATAGTTTGTGCATGGCCCAATAATTGTGCACTAATGTGAAAGGAGACTATTTGCAGATATTCTGTCATTAATCAGAATATTGCAATTAATAGCTTGTAATCAGGAAAAAAATATATATACGTAATAATTCCTAATAGGTTTTGAGATGTGAATGCGTCAAATTTGTATTTGGGCATATTTAATGCTAATCATCTCCCTATTTATTAATGAGTATTTTTCATTTATTAAACAATTAGAAAATATCCTTAATTAGAGGGAAAGGATACATACATACCAGTCTGGGACTCCTTTTATTTTTCCTGAGACTGAAAAATAAACATAGAGAAAAATATACGCTCTCTCCCATCTCTATCTCTTCCCTAAACAATTCCAGTGAGTGCTCTTGAGTGGTGAAATTTGTGGTGGTTGTTCTTGTAACACCATTAACCGCGAGTATTCAAGGAGGACTATTTTTACAACAGACATGAGGCATCAAGGCGATTCCTATATCGACAGTAGGTTTGAGGATTCAATCGGTACTTCCATCACCCATGCTTCCGACAGTTCAAAACAAGGAGTTTGCCACTCGAAACTTACCAAATGTCTCCAGGTACCAAATAATGAGTGTTTGTTGGTCTAAAACTCAATTCATTGTGTTTAGCACTAAGTTTTCCCAAATGGTAATTTTCGGTCAATTTTTGTCATTATCAACGGAGAGAGTTCAAAATAAGGAGTTTGTTGCCTGAAACTTACCTAATATCTCAAGGTACCAAATAAAGAGTGTTTGTTGGTCTAGAACTCAATTCGTTGTATCTAGCACCCAGTTTTCCCAAATAGCAATTTTCGGTCAATTTTGATCGTTATCTTTGGAGAGAGTTTAAAACAAGGACTTTGTTGCCCGAAACTTACCAAATGTCTCACGGTACCAAATAAAGATTGTTTGTTGGTCTAGAACTCAATTCGTTATATCTAGCACATAATTTTACCAAATGGCAATTATCGGTCAATTATGGTCATTCTCTTCGGAGAGAGTTCAAAACAAGAAGTCTATTGCTCTAAACTTACCTAATATCTCAAGGTAACAAATAAAGAGTGTTTGTTGGTCTAGAACTCAATTCGCTGTATCTTCCACCCAGTTTTCTGAAATGGCAATTTTCGGTCAATTTTGATCATTCTCTTTGTAGAGAGTTCAAAACAAGGTGTTTGTTACCTAAAACATACCTAATATCTCAAGGTAGTAAATAAAGAGTGTTTGTTGTCCTATAACTCAATTTGTTGTACTTAGCACTCAGTTTTCCCAAATAGCAATTTTCGGTCAATTTTGGTCATTCCTTTTGGAGAGAGTCCAAAATAAGAAGTTTGTTGCCCGAAACTTACCATATGTGTCAAGGTACCAAATAAAGAGTGTTTGTTGGTTTAGAACTCAATTCGTTGTATCTAGCACTAAGTTTTCTCAATTGGTAATTTTCGGTCAATTTTTATCATTCTTTTTGGAGAGAGTTCAAAACATGGAGTTTGTTGCCCGGAACTTACCTAATATCTCAAGGTATCAAACAAAGAATATTCGTTGGTCTAGAACTCAATTCGTTATATCCAGCACCAAGTTTTCTCAATTGGCAATTTTCGGTCAATTTTGATCATTCTATTTGGAGAGAGTTCAAATATAATGACCAACAGTTCCTCTCTCTCTTTCTCTGTTTTGTATTCTCGTTTTCTTTTCCTTGTTTAAACGATCTAACAATTCCTATAGTTCTTTGTTTTCAAGTTGCAACTTCACTTTGTCATCAGTCTTTCATGGGTTTATTTTAAACAATTTTGTCAACAGGGCTTTATCCCTATTCAATTGAGCAATTTGAACCCATGGTTGGGAATACTTTATCTTTTTCGTAAGATATCTACTGTGAATCCTAATCCAACTAAGAGTTATCTTGTCAAAAGCAATCCGGTTGTGTGGTTATATATTTTCTTAATTTTTCTTTTATTTCTCTTATATTTGTTATTTCTTAAATTTTAAGGATTGATTCTGTCTTGGGAATGTGTATAGGAAAACTACTAGGAAGATTATGTCTTCGTTTGGTACGACAGCCAATCTGTATCTACGAGAACTACTATTTTTCACTTCACTCTTGCCTTGGACCAATGCAATTTTGGGACTCTATTAGTTTCCTCTCTCTCTCTACCTCTTTCTCTCTCTTTCTCTCTCATTTTCCTTTTCTTGCTTAAGCTTTCTAACAATTCCTATAGTTCTTTGTTTTCGTGCTGTAGCTTCACTTTGTCATCAGTCTTGTATGACTAATAATTTTTCGAGTGAGGGCTTATAGGATTTGTAACGCCCTCCTTATCCACCTATTATTAGTGGAAATTTATTAACTTTCTATTTACAAGGCGTTACTTTTGGAAAATAATCCTGTAATTATTTTTCTAAAAATACGGGCCAATTTGAACTTTTTATTTTCTTTAAAACTCTATCGATAGCTAACTTTGTTTACAAACATAGTGTGGATCAGTATATACATATATCATAAAACAAAAAGTAGTAATGGATACCAAAAAGGAAGGAACTAAAACAACTTAGTTGAGAGATTGCAAAATATCCCCAAAATATACGAACTAGGCCCCCACATGTGGTCAAAATGTCCATATGTACAACACCAAGGTCGGGCCTCTATTCCAGCTCACAAGCTCATGCTGTCATCTCACTCATTACTAGCAACACAAGACTATAATGAGCTATAGCTCAGTAAGTAAAGCAATGGATGAAATGGTGCTTAAAGACATCTATTGAATACATGATCATGCTTGCTTAGGTATATTGGTATAATATTATCCTTTTGATCCCCCTGTCTTATGTACACTGTTCGGTTCGGCACTGCGCCTGCAGGGCTTTCTAAACTGATAATATCCCATGGGCTCTCCTCCGGCCGGCTCTCACTACAGTGGGGCTCGTTACTAACCTTATTCCATCGTTACCCCGTCGAGCTCAAGAGATAAGGCGGCCCGAGACTGTAGTATAATCTATCATATACCTTGGAAGAGGAATACTGTGGCACACTTTTTGACTAATCCCGTCAAACTTGCCCCTCTCCTGGGGCTGTCACTCTGAAACTGTAAATATTTATCCCGCTTCCCCGTAACAGTGACACAAAACCTTCTGAAAGTTACCTGGTCTTAACCTTTCTGTGATAAACTTGGCTTTACACAATAATACTATGGCATTTTTGAAACCTGTCACCTATCTTAAACTTCTCTATAAAACATGCATGGCCTCATGATGTATTGGATAATGCCATATTAGAAATGCCAACCATGTATATTGAAACCGAAATGCCAATGTTCATGCTCATAAACAAAATGCAAGCATAAAAGCATAATAAATACCCACATAGCACATAATTCTTGTGTTGCAGTTGAGTACTTTACTTACCTCGTGTCGTGAATAGGAATCGATAGTGGAAGGAGTCAATATCCTCAAGAGATTAGTGTGCTAATCACCTGTTATAAATTACTATTACTCATGATGCACATTTTACAAAAAGAATGCATTAAAAAACTTGAACAAGACCGAAATGACAACTTTCACCAAATTAAGAAACTTGATCTTAAAATGGCTCGGAAGCATATAAATCACCTAAGGCACTTGACAATCAATAACTAGCATTGAAAAACTGTTCAAAAGTATTAAAAATTTGAATGCTAGTTCGTTAACACAAAATGATCCAAAATGGCACATAATTTTGTAAAACTAGTCCATTTGCTCCTAAATAGTGCCATTTCATTTTAAAAACATTTGGAAAGTACCTCCCCTATTTTTAGGACATTCTCACATGATTAAAATCATGATTTTAAACCTGCAATAACAATTAACAATCCAATTCCCACATATACACATCAAGAGGATCACTTAGAATAATCTAAGTGCACTTGAACTCTTTTTCGGTTTAAACAAGTTTAAAACCACTTTTACTCTTATATGTCATTATAACCAGCCACCAAATGAGTAAAATAAATAATAGGATCCATAAAATATACAATCCAAATTTAAGAAATCATATTACAAACATGAAAAACTTAATCTATTACACATAAAAACACTTAACTCCATAAATAACAAACTTTGGGGCTTTAGGTTTAACATTAATCTTCCACTTAAGTTTTATGTCTCCAGCAATAAATAAGGGTTCCTAGGACCATTATTCGTCAAATAATAGCTTAGGTTTAAGAGCTGAAATTAAAGAAACTCACTACAAATTCAAAATCCAACATAAACCTCACCTTGACTAGTTTGAGTCTTTGCTAGTGTTCTTGCCTTCTATCTCCACCAAACTGATTCCCAAGGCTTAGAAATGGATTTCTTAGCTTAAGAGGACCTGATGAAACCAATATTTAAGTGGGAACAAGTAGAGAATTGAAATTAAAGGACAAGACCTAGAAAGGAGAACTTAGTAGAGTTACCTTGACTAGTTTTGGTCTAGCTTACTTTCTGGAGCTCCAAATCGACTTCTACCACTTGGAAACCATTGGATATGGATAAGGGGAGCTGAAAGAAGTCTAAAAATAGATGCAAGATATTCAGGTCGTGGCTGGAGTGAAAGGAGAAGAGAATGACCTGATTTGGTCAAAAAGTGATACTTAATGACTAAGAAAAGGCATAACTAAATTTCTAAGGGGTATTTTAGGTATTTTACTCATTGCTTTCCATGTGTCTAGCTCTAAAACATCCTTAGCATAGTCACCACGTTGCTGGTCACTCCTATACACCCAAGTGTAGCCAAAGTTGGTGAATCCTAGCTTAGGAAGTGAAAACTAGTCATACTTTGACTTATGATCCTATATGGCCAATCTTATTGTAATTTGGTGGAACCTAGCCCCATAACCAATCATTAAACATAAAAACAAAGTCAGTTACACTCCAATTAACATGGCAAACATAGTATTAGCACTTAATTATTAGAATGCACAAAAACGACATTACGCGATTAAGCTTAATCTAAGCTAGCTTAGTGCAACTAAATACGAATGTGTCCAGAATGCCACCTCGTGCTTACCTGGAGCCGACAAATAAAATGCTATAAATGAGTCCTAGACATTAAATTAAGCCTATTTGACGTGTTAAACGCACAGTGAATTTGGCTCCGAAGTGCGTGAAAATTACATTTTACCGAAAAACTACTATTTGACCTAGTTGTCAACCAACATGATCTTAATGTATGTGCATATAGTATTGCTATTCATGAATATATTCTTCGTTCTTTTCATACGCCAAGCTCTCTCTCTGAGGGTATTGAGCATTTACACTGCATCGGGACACTTCGACAATCATTAGTGTATTAACATGTATGTAAATGCACATAAAATAAGGAATGAGCATATTTTTATGAAACTAGTATTAATGACTTCTAGATGTCTAGTATACAATTAGAACGTGTCTATTATTGGCTCTCTTAATTATGTGAGGAGTTGGATGTCACAATCCCCTCCTCCTTATAAAAATTTCGTTCACGAAATTCGCTTACCCAAATAATTTTGGATACTTGATTCTCATTTCATCCTCTCGCTCCTAAGTCGCTTCTTCTACTGCGAAATTTCTCTACAAGACTTTAACTAGTGGAATTTTTTTGTTTCTCAATTCTTTCTCTCTTCTGTCAAGTATCTGTACTGGTTGTTCCTCATACGTCAAATCTCGATTCAGTTCTAGTGGCTCATTGCTCAATAGATGAGAGGGGTCTGAAATGTACTTCCTCAATAAAGAGATGTGGAAGACATTGTGCACGCTTGACAATGACGGGGGTAAAGCAAGTCTATAAGCTACATTTCCAACCCTTTCAAGGATCTCAAAAGGTCCAATAAATCTGGGACTCAACTTTCCTTTCTTTCCAAATCTCATCACCCCTTTCATTGGCGCTACTTTTAAAAACACCATATCTCCTACATTGAATTCTACATCTCTTCGCATTGGATCAGCATATTTCTTCAGTCGACTCTGTGTAGCAAGCATTCTTTTTCTTATCTTTTCTATTGCCTCTGTGGTTTCTTTGACTAACTCTGGGCTAAGATATTTCTTTTCTCCCATTTCATCCCAATGGATTGGAGATCGACACTTTCTGCTATATAACATTTCATACGGAGCTACACCAATTGTTGCTTGATAACTGTTATTATAGGCAAACTCAACCAATGGCAGGTATTTACTCCACGATCCTTGGAAATCTAAAACACATGCTCTTAACATATCTTCCAAAGTCTGAATTGTCCTTTCTGTCTGTCCATCTGTTGGAGGGTGAAAAGCTGTACTGAACTTCAATCTGGTTCCCATGGCCTTCTGCAAACTCTCCCAAAACTTTGAAGTGAATCGCGGATCCCGATCTGAAATAATTGAAACAGGTATACCATGCAATCTTACAATTTCTTGAATATACAGTTCTGCAAACTGATCCATAGTGTAGGTCATGCATACAGGAAGGAAGTGTACTGAATTTGTGTATCTGTCTACTATAACCCAAATGGCATCGTGCTGTTTCAAAGTTCTCAGTAATCCAACTACAAAATCCATAGTAATTTCTTCCCACTTCCATTCCGGAATCTGCAGTGGCTGTAATAGACCAGTGGATCTTTGGTGTTCAGCTTTAATCTGTTGACATGTGAGACACTTGGCTACAAATTCTACGACGTCCTTTTTCATTCCAGGCCACCAATAATGCATTCTCAAATCATTATACATCTTTATAGTTCCTGGGTGCAACGAATACGGCGTAGTGTGAGCTTCTGTAAGGATTTCGTTCTTGAGTCCTTCATCATTTGGAACACATAATCTGTCTTTAAACTTCAAAGTACTGTTAACTGAGATACTAAAATTAGTGGTCTTTCCATCTTCCACTTCACCCTTCTGTTTTATTAAGTACGGATCTGTAAGTTGACGCTGTTTAATTCTTTCTAGTGGTGTTGACTGTAATGTCATTGTTGCCAATTTGCCAGTGATTATCTCAATCCGTGCTCTACATATATCTTCCTGAAGTGGCTTTGCTAATTTCCTTAAAACTGACAAACTACTATGTGATTTTCTACTCAGTGCATCTGCCACGACATTTGCCTTTCCTGGATGATACAAAATCTCACAATCATAATCCTTTACCAGTTCTAACCATCGTCTTTGTCTCATGTTTAATTCCTTCTGTGTGAAGAAGTACTTAAGGCTCTTATGGTCAGTGTATATTTCACAATGTTCCCCATACAGATAATATCTCCAAATCTTGAGAGCAAATACCACTGCTGCTAACTCTAGGTCATGAGTAGGATATTTCTGCTCATAGTCTTTTAATTGTCTGGAGGCATAAGCTATTACTTTACCATTCTGCATTAGTACACACCCTAATCCTTTCTTTGAGGCGTTGCTGTAAATTACAAAGTTTCCTGATCTAGACGGAATACTGAGTATTGGGGCGGATATCAATCTTTGTTTCAACTTTTGAAAACTTTTCTCACAAGCCTCTGTCCAGTCAAATTTCTGACTCTTTCTAGTGAGTTGTGTGAGAGGTATTGCTATCCTAGAAAATCCCTCCACAAATCTCCTGTAGTACCCTGCCAATCCTAGAAAACTTCGTATCTCAGAAGCATTATTTGGTCTCGACCACTTACTAACCGCTTCTATCTTTGCTGGATCCACTGAAATACCTTCATTAGAAACTATATGACCCAAAAAGGAAACTTTCTCAAGCCAGAATTCACACTTTTTAAACTTCGCATAAAGCTGCTTCTCCTTCAACCTCTGCAATGTAAGTCTCAAATGCTCCTCATGTTCATTTTTGGACTGTGAATAAACTAGAATATCATCAATGAACACTATTACAAACTTATCTAGATAATCCTTGAACACTCTATTCATCATATCCATGAAGGCTGCTGGGGCATTGGTCAATCCGAATGGCATCACCAAGAATTCATAATGACCATAACGAGTTCGAAAGGCTGTTTTTGGCACATCTTCTTCCCTAATTTTCAACTGATGGTACCCCGATCTCAAGTCAATCTTGAAAAACTTAGTGCTAGATACAACGAATTAAGTTCTGGACCAACAAACAGTCTTTGTTTGGTACCTTGTGAAATTTGGTATGTTTTGGGCGACAAACTCCTTAATTTGAACTCTCTCAAAAAAGAATGACCAAAATTGAACGAAAGTTGCCAATTGGGAAAACTTAGTGCTGGATACAATGAATTTAGTTCTAGACCAATAAATACTCTTTATCTGGTACCTTTAGAAATTAGGTTAGTTTCGGGATACGAACTCCTTGTTTTAAACTCTCCCCAAATAGAATGATAAAAATTGATCGAAAATTTCCAATTGCAAGAACTTAGGGCTAGGTGCAATGCATTGAGTTTTACACCAATAAATACTCTTTGATGCAAATCAAGGTACAGTTACAAGGGAGCTAATTCAAGTTCCAATTCAACCGGTTACACGAGCTTGAGCTAAAAGGTTCAAGCAGTCTCTCAATGGGCTGATTCAAAGTGTTTGTGTTGAGGTGAATTCTTAGAGGTCCAAGGATGAGGTTATACGTGGTCCACAGTGTTGGATTTCCATTATTCAGGCTTTGGAATATTCTAGAAAAGGCTCTCCAAGGGGAACAACTCAAGGGGTGCGTGAATTACAAGCTAGTTTCCTAATTTGTGTGACTTACCCGTTTTTGACTCATCATGGAGAATGACGGGTTGAAGTTTAGCTAAATTATCTTTCTTATTTAATTGTTATAAGTTTTATTGCTGAGTTGTAAGGCTTGCATGCCAAGCCAGATACTTTCCTTTTTTATTTTAGGCATGATTTAGGGTAAGTACTTTCAGAATTCTAATTAGGATACTTTAGTTTCTTTTTCTTGTTTTGGGAAGCTTCTTAGGAGTTTTAGAGCAGCTAATTACGTGCCCCCTTTGTGTTTAAATAAGTCATTAGCTTAATGAAAAAAGCATATTACAATTCATTAAAATTGAGAGCAATTTCTCTTTGGTTCTTTGAGAACTTATTCGAACTTATCAGATTTCTCTGTGGCTTTCTTCCCTCGGCTTATTAATCGAGTTTTCCATCCTTGATTGTGGCGTCTTCCTTTATACCAAGGTTCACATCTCTTTATAGGTGTTGGGTCGAGGTTTTCCATCCGAATCTAAATGTAGAACGGTCCTACGCATCCTTCGAGTTTCGTGTTTCGTCACAGGTTGGCAAGGTTCGTATCACTCTTTTTTTGGTACCTTTAGAAATTTGGTATGTTTCGGGATACATACTCATTGTTTTGAATTCTTTCCAGTGAGAATGATCAAAATTGACCGAAAATTGCCAATTGGGAGAACTTATTGATAGAGACAATGAACTGAGTTCTAGACCAACCAATTGTTTTTGTTTGGTACCTTGTGAAATTTGGTATGTTTTGAGCAACAAACTCCTTGTTTTGAACTCTCTCCAATGAGAATGACTAAAATTTACCGAAAATTGCCAAATGGGAAAACGAGGCGCAAGATACAGCGAATTGAGTTCTAGACCAACAAACATTCTTCATTTGTTATTTTGAGATGTTAGGTAAGTTTCGGGCAATAACCTCCTTGTTTTGAACAATATCATAAAGAGAATGACTAAGATTGGTCGAAAATTGCTATGGGAAAACTTAGTGCTAGGTACAATAAATTGATTTTCTTGACCAACAAGTACTCTTTATTTGGAACCTTGTGATCTTAGGTAAGTTTCGGGCAACAAACTTGGTGCTAGATACAACGAATTGAGTTCGAGACCAACAAATACTCTTTATTTGGTACCTTTAGATATTAGGTAAGTTTCATGATATAAACTCCCGATTTTGAATTCTCTCCGAAGTGAATTACAAAAATTGACTTAAAATTGCCAATTGGGAAAACATAGTGCTAGATACAACGAACTGAGTTCTGGACCAACAAATACTCTATATTTGGTACCTTTAGATACTACGTAAGATTTGGGACAGAAATTTCTTATTTTGAATTCACTACAAAGAGAATGACCAAAACAGACTCAAAATTCCCAATTGGGAAAACTTGGTGCTAGATACAATGAATTGAGTTCTAGACCAACTAGCACTCTTTATTTCGTACCTTGTGATATTAGGTAAATTTCGGGCAACAAACTCCTCATTTTGAACTCTCTACAAGGAGAATGACCATAATTGGCCAAAAATTTACAATTGGGAAAACTTAGTGCTAGATGCAACGAATTGAGTTTTACACTAACAAATACTCTTTATTTGGTACCATTAGAAATTAGGTAAGTTTCGGGATATAAACTCATTGTTTTGAATTCTCTCCAAAGAGAATGACCAAAATTGACTGAAAATTGACAATTGGGAAAACTTAGTGCTAGATACAATGAATTGAGTTCTGGACCAACAAACTGTCTTTATTTGGTACCTTGTGACATTTGGTAAGTTTCAGGTGAGAAACTCTTTGTTTTGAACTCTCTCCAAGGAGAACGACCAAAATTGACCGAAAATTGTCAATTTGGAAAACTTAGTGCTAGATACAACGAATTGACTTCTAGACCAACAAATACTCTTTATTTGGTACCTTTAGATATTAGCTAAGTTTCATGACACAAACTCCTTGTTTTGAATTATCTCCAAAGTGAATGACAAAAATTGACTTAAAATTGCCAATTGGGAAAACATAGTACTATATACAACGAATCGAGTTCTGGACCAACAAATACTCTGTATTTGGTACCTTTAGATACTAGGTAAGTTTTGGGACACAAATTCATTGTTTTGAAATCACTACAAAGAGAATGACCGAAATTGACTCAAAATTCCCAATTGGGAAAACATGGTGCTAGATACAACGAATTGAGTTCTAGACTAACAAACACTCTTTATTTGGTACCTTATGATATTAGGTAAGTTTCGGGCAACAAACTCCTTATTTTGAGCTCTCTCCGTAGCGAATGACCATAATTGACCGAAAATTTGCAATTGGAAAAACTTAGTGCTAGATACAACGAATTGAGTTTTACACCAACGAATACTCTTTATTTGGTACCATTAGAAAGTAGGTAAGTTTCGAGATATAAACTAATTGTTTTGAATTCTCTCAAAAGAGAAAGACCAAAATTGACTGAAAATTGAAAACTGGGAAAACTTAGTGCTAGATACAATGAATTGTGTTATGGACCAACAAACAGTCTTTATTTGGTACCTTGGGACATTTAGTAAGTTTTGGGCGAGAAACTCCTTGTTTTGAACTCTGACCAAAGAGAATGACCAAAATTGACCGAAAATTGACAATTGGGAAAACATAGTGCTAGATTCAACGAATTGAGTTCTAAACCAATAAATACTCTTTATTGGTACCTTTAGATATTAGGTAAGTTTCGGGATACAAACTCCTTGTTTTAAATTCTCTTCAAAATGAATGACAAAAATTGACTTAAAATTGCCAATGGGAAAACTTAGTGCTAGATAAAACGAATTGAGTTCTGGATCGACAAATACTCCTTATCTGGTACTTCTGTAAATTAGGTAAGTTTCGGAAAACAAACTTATTGTCTTGAATTCTCCCCAAAGAGAGTGACCAAAACTGACTAAAAATTGCCATTTGGAAAAGCATAGTGCTAGATACAATGAATTGAGTTTTACACCAACAAATATTCTTTGTTTGGTACCTTTAGATATTAGGTAAGTTTCGGGATAGAAACTCCTTGTTTTGCATTCTCTCCAAAGAGAATGTCCAAAATTGACTGTAAATTGACAATTGGGAAAACTTAGTGCCGAATACAACGAATTGAGTTCTAGAACAACAAATACTCTTTACTTGGTACCTTTAGATATTAGGTAAGTTTTGTGATACGAACCCCTTGTTTAGAACTCTCTCCAAAGAGAACGACCAAAATTGAACGAAAATTGCCATTTGGGAAAGCATAGTGCTAGATGCAACGAATTGAGTTTTAGACCAACAAATACTCTTTATTTGGTACCTTTAGAAATTCAGTAAGTTTCGGGATACAAACTCATTATTTTGAATTCTCTCCAGCGAGAAGGACCAAAATTGATTGAAAATTGCCAGTTGGGAAAACTTATTGATAGATACAAGGAATTGAGTTTTGGACCAACAAATATTCTTTGTTTGTTGCCGTTAGATACTATGTAAGTTTCGGGATACAAACTCCTTATCTTGAATTCTTTCCAAAGAGAATGTCCAAAATGGACCGAAAATTGCCATTTGGGAAAACTTTATACTAGATACAATGAATTGAGTTTTCAGCCAACAAACATTTTTTGTTTGGTACCTTCAGATATTAGGTAAGTTTCGGGATACAAACTCCCCGTTTTGAATTCTCTCCAAAGAGAATGACCAAAATTGACTGAAAATTGCCATTTGGGAAAACATAGTACTAGACACGACGAATTGAGTTCTAGATCAACAAATACTCTTTATTTGGTACTTTTTGATATTTAGTAAGTTTTGGGATACAAACTCTGTGTTTTGAATTCGCTCCAAATAGAATGACCAAAATTCCGAAAATTGCCAATTGGAAAAACTTAGTGCTAGGTACAACGAATTGAGTTCTTGATCAACAAGTACTCTTTATTTGGTACCTTTGTAAATTACGTAAGTTTCGGGATACAAACTCATTGTTCTGAATTCTCTCCAAAGAGAATGACCAAAATTGACCGAAAATTACCAATTGGGAAGACTTAGTGCAAGATACAATGAATTGAATCTTACACCAACAAATACTCTTTGTTTGGTACCTTTAGATATTAGGTAAGTTTCTGGATACAAACTCTTTGTCTTGAATTCTTTCCAAAGAAAATGTCCAAAATTGACCGAAAATTGCCAAATGGGAAAACTTAGTACTAGATACGACGAATTGAGTTTTACACCAACAAATACTTTTCATTTGGTACCTTTAGATATTAGGTAAGTTTCAGGATAAAAAACCCTCGTTTTGAATTCTCCCCAAAGAGAATGATCAAAATTGACTTAAATTTGCCAATTGGGAAAACTTAGTACTAGATACAACGAATTGAGTTCTAGACTAACAAATACTCTTTATTTGATACCTTTTGAAATTAGGTAAGTTTTGGGATACAAACTCCTTGTTTTAAATTCACACCCAATAGAATGACGAAAATTTACCGAAAATTGCCAATTGGGTAAACTTAGTGCTAGATACAATGAATTGAGTTCTAGACCAAGAAAAACTCTTTATTTGGTACCTTTAGATATTAGGTAGGTTTCGGAAAACAAACTCCATGTTTTGAATTCACTCCAAAGAGAATGTCCAAAACTGACCGAAAATTGACAATTGGGAAAACATAGTGCTTGATACAACGAATTAAGTTCTAGACCAACAAATACTCTTTATTGGTACCTTTAGATAAGAAGTAAGTTTCGGGATACAAACTCCTTGTTTTGAATTTTCTCCAAGGTGAATGACAAAAATTGACTTAAAACTGCCGATGGGGAAACTTAGTGCTAGATAAAACGAATTGAGTTCTGGACCACCAAATACTCTTTATTTGGTACTTTTGTAAATTAGGTAAGTTTCGGTAAACAAACTAATTGTTTTGAATTCTCTCCAAAGGGAATGACCAAAATTGATTGTTAATTGCCAATTGGGAAAACATAGTGCTAGACACAATGAATTGCGTTCTGGACCAACAAATACTCTTTATTTGGTACCTTTATAAATTAGGTAAGTTTCGGGATACAAACTCATACGTTTGCATTCTCTCCAAAGAGAATGACCAAAATTGACCGAAAATTTCCAATTGGGAAAAGTTAGTGCTAGATACAATGAATTGAGTTGTACACCAACAAATACTCTTTGTCTGGTACCTTTAGATATTAGGTAAGTTTCAAAGATACAAACTCCCTATCTTGAATTCTCTCCAAAGTGAATGACAAAAATTTACTTAAAATTGTCCATTGGAAAAACTTAGTGCTAGATATAACGAATTGGGTTCTGTACTAACAAATACTCTTTATTTGGTATCTTTGTAAATTAGGTAAGTTTCAGGATACAAACTCATTGTTTAGAACTCTCTCCAAGGAGAATGACCAAAATTGAATGAAAATTGTCATTTGGGAAAACATAGTGCTAGATGCAACGAATTGAGTTTTACACCAACAAATACTCTTTATTTGGTACCTTTAGAAATTCGGTAAGTTTCGGG
>JXTC01000026.1:29275-41211 GCA_002914845.1 Trema orientale | reverse complement strand
TTTTACACCAACAAATACTCTTTGTCTGGTACCTTTAGATATTAGGTAAGTTTCGAAGATACAAACTCCTTGTCTTGAATTCTCTCCAAAGTGAATGACAAAAATTTACTTAAAATTGCCCATTGGGAAAACTCTGTAGGTGCCATTCTATAGGGTGCCTTCGATATTGGTGCAGTACCAGGTAATAATTCAATAACGAACTCAATTTCCCTACCCGGTGGTAATCCTGGTAATTCTTCTTGAAACACTTCTATGAAATCCCTAACTTTCGGTACATCTTCTGGTCTCAATTGTTGTTCCATAGACGTATCTATTACATTAGCTAAATACCCGGAACAACCATTGTCCAATAATTTCTTCCCCTTCAAAGCAGAGATGATAGGTAGACTAGTTTTTGGTAGAGTGCCAATGAAAATAAACTGATCTTCTTCAAAAGGTTGGAATATCATTCTTTTCTTTCCACAGTCAATAGTAGCATTATACTTAGAAAGCCAATCCATATCGAGTATCACCTCATATTCTTACATTTCCAATATTACAAGATCCACAAATAGCTCTCTGCCATCTATCTGTAATGGAACTCCTTTTAGCCACTGATCTGAATATAATATTTCCCCCAATGGTAACGCCGTACTGAATACCTCTGGCAACTGATCAGGGAGTCTGCCCAACCTCCTCACATATGTTATGGATGCAAAGGAATGTGTGGCACCCGAATCTATTAATGCATGTGTAGGTATGTTAGCGATAAGAATCTCACCTGAAACAACCGAAGGATCTACGTCTGCATCAGTCTAAGTGAGTGCAAATAATCTAGCATTGGTCTTCCTGGGTTCTTCTTTCTTCTGCTCACTCTTCCACAATGGGCATTCTCTTTTGAAATGACCTTCCTTACCACATTTATAACAAACTGTAGTATGAGCTCTGCATTCTCCAGGATGGTTCTTACCGCATTTTTTACATTGGGGCCACTGTTGCCTCCTTTGCTGTCCACTCTGTTGCCCGCTCTTGAACCTCTTGTTCTGTTCTGCTCTACCTTGGAAAAATTGGCCTTTTCATTTATTGTCATTGAAACGACCTACATTGGACTGAGAATCTCTACGAGGAAAACTGGTAGAAGCTCTAGCTTTTAATATCTTCTCCTCTCGATGTTCGGCTCGTAGAGCTTTCTCTACAGTCTGTCCATACGAAATTGGCCATGTAAGTCCCATGTCAACATCTCTAGCAAGCTCTGGCTTAAGTCCCTCCATAAAGCGAGTGACTCTAGTGATATCATTAGGAACCATGTCTGAAGTGAACCTTGCCACCTGATCAAATTTTCTCACATATTCAGCCACTGAAAGGTTGCCCTGTTGTAACTTACTAAACTCATTCACCTTTGTGGCCAACACAGCAGTATTGTAATATTTCTCATTGAAAACCACTTGAAATTCTATCCATGTCATATGGGTAGCGTCTCTAGTCTGTCTAATCACATCCCACCATATACGTGCATCTTTCTTTAACATGTAAATAGCACAACAGACTTTCTCCCTTTCATTAAGCTGCATAAAATCAAAGATTNGGAGGGTGTTGTTTTCTGAACCGTTCATATAATGGTTCAAGAGGGTGAAATGCAGCTGGGGCTTGTGGTGGAGGTGGTGGTGGTGGAGGATGTGCGTTAGGCGGAATCTGTCTTTCCTCTTGATGTTGTAACAGCCACTCAACTTGTTCTGCCTGCCTACGTACCATCTCACGGAGTTCTGCTAACTCCTGTGTATGTCTCTCAGGGGTAGAGCCCTCAGTAGCTCTAGATGTTTGATCCTGAGTAGCAGTCATTTCTATGCTCCTTATCCCAGTAAAGGTTAGCCAATAATAAACATGAAGCATGCAACAAATATAAATTAATGCACATAAAATACTTACTTGTGAGCCGAGTGATTCCCTTCCTCGACATGTACATATGGACGGTCAATTTTGGTCACTCTCGTTGGAGAGAATTCAAAACAATGAGTCTATATCCCAAAACTTACCTAATTTCTAAAGGTACCAAATAAAGAGTATTTGTTGGTATAAAACTCAATTTGTTACATCAAGTACTATGTTTTCCCAAATGGCAATTTTCGTTCAACTTCGGTCATTCTCTTTGGAGAGAGTTCCAAACACGGAGTTCGTATCACGAAACTTACCTAATATCTAAAGCTACTAAATAAAGAGTATTTGTTGGTCTAGAACTCAATTCGTAGTATCTAGCACTACGTCTTCCCAATTGGGAATTTTCAGTTAACTTTGGTCATTTTCTTTGCAGAGAGTTCAAAATACGGAGTTTGTCGCCCGAAACTTATCAAATTTTACAAGGTACTAAATAAAGACTGTTTGTTAGTCCATAACTCAATTCATTGTCTCTAGCACTAAGTATTCCCAATTGGCGATTTTCGGTCTATCTTGGTCATTCTCTTTGGAGTGAATTCGAAACATGGAGTTTGTGTCCCAAAACTTACCTAATATCTAAAGATACCAAATAAAGAGTACTTGTTAGTCCAGAACTCAATGCGTTATATCTAGCACTAAATTTTTTCAATTGGTAATTTTAAGTCAATTTTCGTCACTCACTTTGGAGAGAATTCAAAACAAGGAGTTTGTGTAACGCCTCCTAGCTTAACCACGTTGTCATATATAGCCAAACTAGGAAGTAGTACTCTTTCTTAAACCATATCTTTAGTTTTATAAAAAGGTGGGCAAATTTGAACTTTCTAAAACTTTTAGACAAAACTACTGCGAGGCAATACTTGCTGAAAGTCTCTTTACAAAATGTACAACTAAAAAGTTCTTATCAGTTTATCATGCCATCTGCAGTTATATTTACAACACATAAAATATCAAAATACAAAGAAAACATCGCCCACAGGTCAAGCTCGTCTACGTCTGTATGATCATGGCGATGAGAAAGCGTGCTAGCCAACCAGCAACTATATACATCATATATTTCCTCACCTGCATCACAGGAACTAATTGAGCTAATGCATAGCAAGTAAAAATCATGTATGCTCGTGAATGTGTTTCATGCATAAACTTTACTGAAATTCTCATTGTACTCTTTCTTTCATAACTTTTCATTTTGATGCACTTTTCTTAGAAAACATTTCTTTATAGGGCCCTTGAGTACATTACAAAATCGCGGCAGTCGGTAGGCCATGCCCACCTGTGTGGGAAGGAAATACATGGCCAATGTGAACCATACCTACCCAACGCAGAATGACTAAGTAATGCACCTAATCTCATAGTACAATGCTCAGTCCCGGCAGTCGGTAAGCTATGCCCACCTATGCGGGAAGGATGCCTATGCAAACCATACTTACCCAATGCAGACAGACTAAATACTGTACTTAAAATATACCTCGTAAAATCAGTACAATGTTACTACTTTAAATCCAATATGTGGAAAACTTCACTTTTGAAAATCATGCTTAAATGTTCATGTCATGCTTATGTCTTTCATGAACAAAATAGTAGCCATATAAATAATGTACAATTGATATAATACACATAAGCATGTAGGAAAACACCTTGTATCTACTACTGTTCTTGTGATGTAGTTAAAATAAATCTTTACTTACCTTGTGTCCGGCAGAAAAGAAAGTGGAAAGGGTCAGTATCCTCTGTGGTAAGGTGTGTGAAGGACCTGATTTCAAATTTATTACAAGATGATTATTACAATGTAAAATGCTTAAAGAAAACAACCACAAGACTGAAATCATAACTATCACAAAGTCAAGAAACCTAACTACAAAATGAACTAAAATGTCACCTACTTTCACCAAAAACTAGTCTAGTTGGTTCTAAATGGTACCATTTGATTCTAAAAATATTTGGACAGCACCTCCCCTATTTTTAGGACATCCCCACTTAATTAAAATCATGTTTTTAAACCTGTAATAACAATCAACAATCCAATTCCCACATATACAACTCCAAGAGGACCATTTAGAGCAACCTAAGTGTACTTGAATTCTTTTCAATTTAGGCAAAGTTTAAAACCAATTCTACACTTATATGTCATCATAACCAGCCACCAAATGAATGAAATAAATAATAGGATCCATAAAATATACACTCCAAGTTTAGAAAATCAGATTACAAATAGAAAAATATAATCTACTACACATGAAAACACTTAAATCTATAACTAGCACACTTTAGAGCTTTAAGTCTAACTTTAATCCTCCACTTAAATTCTTTGTTTCCAGTCATAGATAAGGTTTTCTAAGATCTTTATTCGTCAAATAAAAGCTTTGATTAAAGAGCTAAAGCAAAAGAAATAGGTTACTAATTCTAAATTCTACAAAAAGCTCACCTTGACTAGTTTAAAGTTTTGTTGAAGCTCTTGCCTTCTACTTCCACAAAACTGATTTTCAAGGCTTTGAAATTGATCCTAGGACTCAAGAAGACCTAGAGGAATCATTATTGAAGTAGTATCAAGTGGAGAATTGAAATAGGAAAACAAAACCAAGGAAGAAGAACTAGTTGAGTTACCTTGACTAGTTTGGATCTATCTTACTTTCTTGATCTCCAAATTGGGTTCTACCACTTGGAAACTCTTGGAAACGGATAAGAGGAGCTGAGAGAAGTCTAAAAATGGGTGGGAGAGTTTCAAGTTGTGGCTGGAGAGAAAGGAGAAGAAAATGACCAGATTTGGTCCAAAAGTGATACTTAATGACTAAGAAATGGCATAACTTAAGTTCTAAGGCGTATTTTGGGAATTTTGCACCTTACTTTCCATGTGTCCTGCTCTAAAACATCCTTACATACTCACCACATTGCTGGTCCATCCTATACACCCAAGTGTGGACCAAAATGGTGAAACCTAGCTTAGAAGGTGAAAACTAGTCATACTTTGACCTATATTCCCATATGGCCAATCTTATTGTAATCTAGTGTAACCTTGTAAAAAACCAATTTTTTTTAAGGGTAAAATGGTCTTTTGACCTTAATTTAAAAAAAAAATTATATGTATATAATGTTTTCTCTCTCTTCCCTCTCCCCCGTATTCTTCTTCTTCTTCTTTTTCTTTTTCTTCTTTTCTTTTACTTCTTTCCTTCTCTCGGCCGCTCACCATTCAAGGAAGCCACGCCGCCGCCCAAGCGTCGTCCGGCCACCAGAGAACAGGCAGAGCAACGCCAAGCTGAGCCGAGGCCACGCCAGCCGTCACCCGCCGCTGCCGGTCGTCGGATCGCCGGAAAAAGCCATTTTTGGCGTTTGAAGCTTTTTCGGTTTTTCCGTCGCCGGCGAAGATTCCGGCGTCCTTTCGTCGTGAAACCGGTCCCGTTCAACTCGTCTCCTCACGATCTTCGACATGGTATATATATCTTGACTCAATATTGCCCGGATTAAATTTTGCCATTTTTGATAATTTTGAGTTATTTTTAGTTTTATATTTAAATTTGTCAATCCGACCGTTAGATCGTAAAACAAACTTCATATCTGTGATATACTCGTGAAAACAAAACTTTTGATATGTATATTGGCTATATTTGGTGACGGGCCCGAAAATCCAAATCTAACGGCTTAGATCGTCTTGGTTTGCGTGCCGTGGGGCCCGCACCCAAATTGGACAAATCATAAGTCTAACCTAGCGTTTTTGGTATTCTGAATTCAGTGGTGAAGTCCGTTTCGTAATCTGAGGCTCCGATTGAAAAACGAGTTTTCAAACCTATCAATCGAAGGTTTGAAAACGACACTCGACCCTCCAAACGACACCCAAATGACGCTAAACTTTCTCCATAGCCCTGTAGAGCTATTTGAATACTCAATTGAGGTAGGGATTCGATTACTTGCTCTTTAAATTGGTTTAATTTTATTTTTCACATATTTTGGATAAATATGGAACTTTGTGAAATGACTTATAAAAATTGTGTTTATATCTGTTTTTGTCCTGATTTGAGATATAAACTGTCTGGGAGGCACGTCACACTGGTTGGCGTGTCATATATATTGTTTTGAACTGTTTTATGCAGGAAATTGGATTTTGGGTTTTGATCAAAAACGGCCGTTGTAATGCTGAAATTTTTAGAAAATCCCAAATGAATTGAGAACTTACTTTGGAGGACTAAAAGTGATTTGATTAAAGAATACTGCATGGTTGTTTGAGACTCCATATATTGCACATTCCATAGGATCACGCATGAGAGTCATCTTAGGCATCGCAGTGTTGTAGTAGGCGGACTAGTACACCCGCCTTCAGTGAGAGCCCGTAAACCTGCGCAGGGTTTATTTTCTGACTATCTCCATTCGGTAGGTATAGGCATTCGGTGCCCCTCCGGTTTGGTAGGATTAGACACGTGGGTGTCCCTCTGGTTCCAGAGATAGATGTCAGGCAGAGAGCACTTGATACATGTAATATGGGTTGCTCTGGTTGTGATGAGAGGATGAGAGCTCGTGTGGTGTGTTGATTTATGTGATGTGCATTATACTTGTTCTATTATAGTTTTCAATATATTTGAACCGTTGGACCATGATTTTCACTTGAGTTTTGTGAACTGTTTTGAATGGAACACTAACCATGCAGGATCTTCAACGTGAGTATATTTTCTTATGTATAAAAACTGGTAATCGATTCTCTACTGAGCATTCCCATGCTCACCCCCCCTACTTCCTCCAACTTTCAGGTGTTGATTTATTTTGGGTTAATTGTCTGGTGGCTTGGCAAGCATAGTTGGTATATGTTTGCAGTTTCATTCCTCTTCAATGGTTGGTTCCGACTCTACTCCATATCCTCTTCCCTTTTCTATGTCAAATTTTATTTAGCCAATTGTAATATAATTACTAAGTGGAAGTATGAGGAAGATTTTGCTATTAAATTGAGTACTTGGAAATATAAATGATTTTATGTAAATTATTTGAACTATGGTCCTAAGGTTTTAAATTGACTCATTTTATTGAAGTTTATGAATTTTCAAATGTTGTAAATTGATAATTAGAATTTCATATAAATTTTAAATAAAATATTTTCTCGAAGGATATGTAATAATAAAGGATTTACTTTCTTCGGAAATTAATACTGTTGAAAAGTTCCTAAATTTTGAAATTTGCTTACCTTGAGGACTGAAAATTTAAATTATAAGTACTCAATTTTTTTCTGAAATTTTAGAAAATTATTATTTACTACTGTTTCAATATAAAATTACTAAAAATCACGGCCTTAGATCTTGGGTCGTGACAAACCTAGTCCCATAACCAATCATTAAACATAAAACCAAGTCAATTAGACTCTAATTAATAATGTAAACAAAGTATCAATGCCTAATTATTAGAATACACAAAGATGACATTATGCGATTAAACTGAATCTAATCTAGCTTAGTGTAATTAAACATAGTTCAGTATAATAACTACCACCTCGTGCTTACCTGGGGTCGACAAATAAAATGCTATAAATGAGTCCTAAACATTAAATTAAAGTTATTTGACGTGTTAAACACACAGTGAATTTGACTCCGAAAAGCGTGAAAAATGCATTTTACCGAAAAATTACTATTTGACCAAGTTATCAATAGACTTGATTTTAACGCACGTGCATATAGTATTAATTTTCATGAATGTATTCTTTGTTCCTTTCACATACCAAGCTCTCTCTCTGAGGGTGCTAAGCCTTTACACTGCATGGGAGCCCTTCAACAAATATTAGTACAATAATGTATATCGAAAGCATTTAACAGTCAGCTTAAGCAATTTATAATGAAATTGACACTAGTTTCATGATATGTCTATTATGCAATATAAACATGTTTATTATTGGCTTATTATGTATGTGAAAATCTTGGGCATCACAATCCTTCCCTTCTTATTAAATTTCGTCCTCGAAATTTGCTTACCCAAATAAGTGAGGGTACTTCATTTTCATCTCTTCTTCTCTTTCCCATGTGGTCTCTTCTACTTCGTGGTTCCTCCACAATACTCTAAAGGGATTTTCTTGTTTCTAAGCTCCTTTTCATTTCTATCCAAAATCTCCACTGGTTGTTCTTCATAGCTGACATCTTGGCTCAACTCTAATGGCTCAAAACTCAAAACATGTGAAGGGTTTGGAACATATCTTCTTAACATAGAAACGTGAAAAACATTGTGTACATTCGACTGTGAGGGTGGCAAAGTAAGCCTATAAGCAACATCTCTAACTCTGTCAAGTATCTCAAATGGGCCTACATATCTGGGACTAAGCTTTCCTTTCTTCCCAAATCTCATGATTCCTTTCATTGGAGAAACCTTCAAAAACACTTTGTCCCCAACATTAAACGTAACCTCTCTCCTTCTGGGATCAGCATAATGCTTCTGTCTATTCTGAACAGCTAATAACTTTTTACGAATCTTTTCTACTGCTTCAGCTGTTTCTCTTACCAATTCTGGACCAAGAAATTTTCTTTCTCCCATCTCATCCCAGTGAATTAGAGATTTACATTTTCTTCCATACAATGCTTCATATGGAGGCATTTTAATAGAAGCTTGATAACTATTGTTGTAGGCAAATTCTATCAGTGGCAAGTACTTACTCCAAGACCACTATAACAAAACTATCCAAGAAATCCTTGAATACTCTATTCATCATGTCCATAAAAGCAGCTGGGGCATTGGTTAAGCCAAAGGGCATCACTAAGAACTCATAGTACCCGTATCTCGTTCTAAAAGCCATCTTAGGAATATCTTCTTCCTTAATCTTCAACTGATGGTACCCAGATCTTAAATCAACCTTGGAAAACACTAAAGCTCCTTGTAACTGATCAAACAGATCATCAATTCTAGGGAGAGGTTACTTATTCTTGATTGTGACCTTATTTAGCTCTCTATAATCAATATAAAGCCTCATAGTTCCATCTTTCTTCTTTACAAATAAAACTGGAGCTCACCATGGTGAAAAGCTTGGGCGTATGAAACCATGTCCAAAAGCTCCTGTAATTGTACCTTTAATTCTTTCAGCTCTGCTGGAGCCATTCTATATGGTGCTTTGGAAATAGGAGCTGTACCAGGTAGCAAATCAATAACAAACTCTATCTCCCTATCAGGTGGTAATCCTGGTAGTTCTTCTGGGAATACCTCTAGAAATTCATTAACCACGGGTACTTCCTCTGGCTTCATCTTAACTTCCTCTCTAGTGTCCATTACATTTGCCAAATAACCAGTACATCCTTTCTCAAGTAACTTCCTTGCTTTTATCATTGAAATAATTGGCACCATTTTCTTCTTGGAAGACCCAAGGAAAGTAAACTCCTCTTCACCAGGTGGCTGAAATACAACTCTCATACTATTACAATCAATGCTGGCATGATATTTAGATAGCCAATCCATACCCAAAATCACCTCAAAATCCTGCATATCCAACACTATTAAGTCTACCCACAACTCTCTACCATCTATATGTATTAGACACCCTCTCAAAACTTGAACAGAATATAACACTTGCCCAGATGGAATAGTTACACAGTATCTTAAATTTAAAGTTTCAGGTGATCTGTCCAATTTTCTCACATATGCTGGTGATGCAAATGAATGTGTAGCTCCTGAATCTATTAATGTATTTGTGAGGATATCAAAGATAGAGATCTCACTTGCTACAACCGATGGATCAGCCTCAGCATCTGTCGCAATTATGGTAAACACATGAGCTGGAACATTCTTTTGTTCACCAGAGGTAGAGGGACAATACTTAGAAATGTCCTGTCTTGCCACATGTATAACACACTCCACTACTAAAAAGACATTCACCTTTATGAGGCTTTCCACATTTGGGACATGTAACCTTCTGATTCGGAGTAGATTGCATTTGTTGACCTATTGCTAGGTGCTTCGAAGGATCTTGTCTTTGTCCTTGACCTTGTGGGAATTTCCTTTTGCCGCCATTGAACTTTGGTTGGGTACCTTTTTCGGAATTTGCATTTCGCCTTGCCATGTTTATGTTTCTTCTAATTTCTAGTGCTTTTACCACCTTCAATTCAGCTTCTTCAGCTTCAAGGGCTTTGTCTGCAACTTCTGTATAAGGCACACCTTTTCCTATAGACCTCTTAATATCCCTATATATTTCTACTTTAAGCCCCTGTAGAAACTGATTAACTTTCAACTCGTTGGTACCAACCATATGAGGAGCAAAATGGGATAGCTCATCAAATTTCTTTATATAGTCACACACAGACATGCCACCTTGCCTCAAGTTAGTAAACTCAGCTGCCTTTGCTAGTCGATGAGCTTCACTAAAGTACTTCCTATAGAAGAGTTCCTTAAATCTCTTCCAAGTCAATCTATCAACATCAGTGATTGACTTCATGGAATCCCACCAATGCCTGGCATCCATTTAGAACATATAAGTAGCACAAGAAACTTTTTCCTCCTCAGAGATTCTTATATAATCAAAAATACCTTCCAAACTCCGAATCCACTCCTAGCAAGTAATGCCTTGCAGTAGTTTTGTCTAAAAGTTTTGGAAAGTTCAAATTTTCCCACCGTTTTATAAAACTAAAGATATAGTTTAAGAAAGAGTAATACTTCCTAGTTTGGCTGTATATGATAATATGGTTAAGTTAGGAGGCGTTACAGTTGTGGTATCAGAGCGGAGGTTTAGTCGTTTCTGAAGACTGCCTACATATGTATGATCATGTGACGGAAAGCTCGGTCAACTAGTAAGTCTAATTAATTTCATATGTGCATTTCGTGTTGTTATATAAGTTTGATGCACACATCATTATTGGCTATTATCTTTGTTTGTGAGTAAAGGGCCACTGTACAGGAAATTATGCCAAGGGGTAAAGGTCAGACTAGCCAACAGAGGGGTGATCAAGACAATGACAAAGATACTACTATACATCGATTGGCTAAATTAGTGGAGAGACAAGCTCAACAAATAGAGAGGCTTATAGAACGAGATCAAAGCAGAGTGGAACAATTACCGGTACAAGTAGCAGCTAGACAAGAAAACCATGAACCAGCTTCTGAAAGGTTCAGGAGGAATAAACCTCCAGCTTTCAAAGGTGAAACAGATCCATTATTAGAAAGCGTGCTAGCCAACCAGCAATTTTATACATCAGATATCTCCTCACCTGCATCACAGGAACTAATTGAGCTAATGCTCAGCAAGTAAAGATCATGTATGCTCGTGAATGTGGTTCATGCATAAACTTTACGGAAATTCTCATTGTACTCTTTCTTTCATAACTTTTTATTTTGATGCACTTTTCTTAGAAAACATTTCTTTATAGGTCCCTTGAGTACATTACAAAATCGCGGCAGTCGGTAGGCCGTGCCCACCTGAATGAACACATGGCCAATGTGAACCATACCTACCCAACGCAGAACAACTAAGTAATACACCTAATCTCATAGTACAATGCTCAGTCCCGGCAGTCGGTAAGCCGTACCCACCTATGTAGAAAGGATGCCTGTGTAAACCGTACTTACCCAACGCAGACAGACTAAACACTGTACTTAAAATGTATCTCGTAAAATCAGTACAATGGTACTACTTTAAATCCAATATGTGGAAAACTTCACTTCTTTGAAAATCATGCTTAAATGTTCATGTCATACTTATGTCTTTCATGAACAAAATAATAGCCATATAAATAACGTACAATTGAAATAATGCACATAAGCATGTAGGAAAACACCTTGTATCTACTACTATTCTTGTGATGCAGTTAAAATAAATCTTTACTTACCTTATGTCCGGTAGAAAAGAAAGTGAAAAGGGTCAGTATCCTCTATGGCAAGGTGTGTGGAGGACCTGATGTCAAATTTATTACTAAGATGATTATTACAATGTAAAATGCTTAAAGAAAACAACCACAAGACTAAAATCACAACTATCACAAAATCAAGAAACCTAACTACAAAATGAACTAAAATGTCACCTACTTTCACCAAAAACTAGTCTAGTTGGTTCTAAATGGTACCATTTGATTCTAAAAATATTTGGACAG
>JXTC01000026.1:0-29207 GCA_002914845.1 Trema orientale | reverse complement strand
CTCCACTTAAATTCTTTGTTTCCAGCCATAAATAAGGTTTTCTAGGATCTTTATTCATCAAATAAAAGCTTTGATTAAAGAGCTAAAGCAATAGAGATAGGTTACTAATTCTAAATTCGACAAAAAGCTCACCTTGACTAGTTTGAAGTTTTGTTGAAGCTCTTGTCTTCTACTTCCACAAAACTGATTTCCAAGGCTTTGAAATTGATCCTAAGACTCAAGAGGACCTAGAGGAATCATTATTGAAGTAGTATCAAGTGGAGAATTGAAATAGGAAAACAAAACCTAGGAAGAAGAACTAGTTGAATTACCTTGACTAGTTTGGATCTATCTTGCTTTCTTGAGCTCCAAATTGAGTTCTACCACTTGGAAACTCTTGGAAATGGATAAGGGGAGCTGAGAGAAGTCTAAAAATGGGTGGGAGAGTTTCAGGTCATGGCTGGAGAGAAAGGAGAAGAAAATGACCAGATTTGGTCCAAAAGTGATACTTAATGACTAAGAAATGGCATAACTTAAGTTCTAAGGGGTATTTTGGGAATTTTTCACCAAACAAAGAATATTTGTTGGTCCAGAACTCAATTCTTTGTATCTATCAATAAGTTTTCCTAACTGGCAATTTTCAGTCAATTTTGGTCATTCTCGCTGGAGAGAATTCAAAACAATGAGTTTGTATCCCGAAACTTACCGAATTTCGAAAGGTACCAAATAAAGAGTATTTGATGGTGTAAAACTTAATTCGCTGCATCTAGCACTATGTTTTCCCAAATGGCAATTTTCGTTCAATTTTGGTCATTCTCTTTGGAGAGAGTTCTAAACAATGAGTTTGTATCCTGAAACTTACCTAATTTACAAAGATACCAAATAAAGAGTATTTGTTAGTGCAGAACTCAATTCGTTATATCTAGCACTAAATCAAAACATGGAGTTTGTGTCCCAAAACTTACCTAATATCTAAAGGTACCAAATAAAGAGTATTTGTTGGTCCAGAACTCAATTCATTGTATCTAGCACTAAGTTTTCCCAATTGGCAATTTTATGTCAATTTTTGTCATCAACTTTGGAGAGAATTCCAAACAAGGAGTATGTATCCCGAAACTTGCCTAGTATCTAAAGGTACCAAATAAAGAGTATTTGTTGGTCTAGAACTCAATTCGTTGTATCTAGCACTTAGTTCTCCCAATTGGCAATTGTCGGTAAATTTTTGCCACTCTCGTTGGAGAGAGTTCAAAATAAGTAGTTTGTTGTCTGAAACTTACCTAATTTCGTAAGGAACCTAATAAAGAGTATTTGTTGGTCCAGAACTCAATTCGTTGTATTTAACACTATGTTTTCCCAATTGGCAATTTTAGGTCAGTTTTTGTCATTAACTTTGGAGAGAATTCAAAACAAGGTGTTTGTATCCCGAAACTTCCCTAATGTCCATAGGTACCAAATAAAGAGTATTTGTTGGTCTAGAATTCAATTCGTTGTATCTAGCACTAAGTTTTCCCAATTGGCAATTTTCGGTCAATTTAGGTCATTCTCTTTGGAGAGAACTCAGAACAATGAGTTTGAATCCTGAAGATTACCTAATATCTAAAGGTACCAAATAAAGAGTATTTGTTGGTATAAAACCCAATTTGTTGTATCTAGCACTAAGTGTTCCCAATCGTCAATTTTCAGTCAATTTTGATCATTCTCTTTGGAGAGAGTTCAAAACAAGGAGTTTCTCGCCCGAAACTTACCAAATATCACGTGGTACTAAATAAAGACTATATCCAGCACTGAGTTTTTCCAATTAGTAATCTTCGGTCAATTTCGGTCATTCTCTTTGTAGAGAATTCAAAACAATGAGTTTATGTCCCGAAACTTACCAAATATCTAAAGGTACCACATAAAGAGTATTTATTGGTGTAAAACTCTATTCGTTGTATCTAGCACTAAGTTTTTCTAATTGGAAATTTTCTATCAATTTTGGTCATTCTCTTTGGAGAGAGTTCAAAACATGGAGTTTGTTGCCCGAATCTTACCTAAAATCACAAGGAACCAAATAAAGAGTGTTTGTTGGTCTAGAACTCAATTCATTGTATCTAGCACCGAGTTTTCCTAATTGGGAATTTTGAGTCAATTTTGGTCATTCTCTTTGTAGTGAATTCAGTGCTGGAAATTCTGAAAGTAAATTTCCGAAAAAACGATTTTACCAAAAATGATTTCCGCAGTTTTGTAAACAAATCAAGAAAGCAGCGGAATTGGTATTTTAAAATTTTTCTTGAAACTTTACAAAACAAAATAAACGAGATCGTTGATCTAATATAAATCAATTCATGGATCTTGGTTTAGATAAAACCTAGAAGCGTTTCATAACCATTGAGCCTTCCCGTCTATTCTCTAGAGCCCGTTGAATGATCCGGTATGTGGGCACCTTCTTGATTCTCAACGAGAGATGAGCGGACGATCCGGAAGACGCTCTTCCTTCTCCTTTGATTGCACATTTACAGCCATGGGTATCTCTCCCTCAGCGGCCATGAACGAGCTCGGGATTTCTCCCGCAGTAGCTCGTCTCTCTCACTCTCTCTTTTTCTCTCTATTTCACGCCAAGCACAATTTCTGTGCATGTAGTAGGTGTGTAGCTCTTATGTGCAGGCTTAGGAGAACTTTTCTCTTAAGTACTAGAGAGATGTAAACCCTAGTGGGCTTATTAGGCTCAACTAACAATCCAATTAGTATTGGGCTCAATGGTTATGAAACGCTTCCAGGTTTTATCTAAACCAAGATCCATGAATTGATTTATATTAGATCCGGTATGTGGGCACCTTCTTGATTCTCAACGAGAGATGAGCGGACGATCCGGAACACGCTCTTCCTTCTCCTTTGATTGCACGTTTACAGCCATGGGTATCTCTCCCTCAGCGGCCATGAACGAGCTCTGGATTTCTCCCGCAGTAGCTCGTCTCTCTCACTCTCTCTTTTTCTCTCTATTTCATGCCAAGCACAATTTCTGTGCATGTAGTAGGTGTGTAGCTCTTATGTGCAGGCTTAGGAGAACTTTTCTCTTAAGTACTAGAGAGATGTAAACCCTAGTGGGCTTATTGGGCTCAACTAACAATCCAATTAGTATTGGGCTATGTGTGAGTTAGACAGGGGACCTTATGGATCCAAATAGTCTAAGCTCCAATAGATTAACTGCCCACAGGCATAATTAACTCTTAATTATGACTGGGCCTTGTCCATTAATATTGGGGCACTCCACCATAGGCCCAATATTGCACTCTTAGACTAAATGTCATATATTTTCCGTGAAGCTACTTGATACTTTAATTAACTTGATCTATCTAGCATATACTATACCTGCAGACATACCCCCGATGCAATGCACTAGTGAGGTGAAATTACCGTATTACCCCTCTAGTAAATATTTACATTTGAGTTGCCATTTTTCATCTAATGGATAATAATTGATTACGGTGCTTGTAACTGCCCATACAAACACAGTCAAATTCACAAAGTAAATACTTGGCGCCTGGTTTTTTATTATCCAAGTCCTTAAAAAAACTCAAAGTGACATTATATGTATGGTGTCCAAATCATGAAGGGCGTTCTCGTCAATTCACAAATCTTGTCTTCTAAGATACGGGAGTTCGAACCATATAATCGGGACTAGTCCTTTAGTAAGTCAAAAAGAAAAAACTCATGAAAGCAAGTCCGACAATCAGTAGGATTAAGGTAATCTTGCAATAGTGCTAGATTAGTGAAAGATAGAATATTGAGTTATGGCACTTAATCTCAAATTCTATTTTCACTTAGTCCAGTTCAATGCACTTATAACTTTCTTATAATGCACTAGTATTTCTATCTGAAGTCAGATACTTCGATGATTGGAGACTTCATCAATCCCGTTGAAATAGACAACACTATATTCTATAACAAAATAAAGTATTCCATCTTTATTTGCAGAATGTGAACTTTTAATTTAGACATAATGAAATAAAGAATTTAGTCTCCCACACGTGAACACTTCACAGGATCAATTCTTTATTACTCATTATTAGCCATGGAAACTTTTAGATGTTTGCATAATAGAAAATATAAACATCACATGTATATAATAGGGACATAATATGGAATTTGTTAACAACGAATAGATAACACTTAAATCCGATAAACATTGTTTAAAACGCCAAACAAGGAAACTGCTTTCTAGGGCATATTACAAACTTTACTTTCTTTTATAGATATAAGATTCGTCTATGTATCGATCAAATCGATAAATTCTAGACAAATGCTTAAGTCTATAAATTAGATCTCTAAAGTTTCACGAACTTTAGTTTCTTGGCCTTTTTCAATGAATCCCTCTGGTTGTACCTATTAGATACAACCGTCAAGATTGCCATTCAGGAAAGCTATCTTGACGCCCATTTGCTATATCTCATAATCAAGAGATACAACTACGAAAAGAGTATATCAACAGACTCGATTATAACAATAGAATAGACATTTTTTCTGTATATAATCCTTTTGCAATTAACTTGACTTGAAAGTCTTTACTTTTCCGTCTATTCCTTTTTTTCTGTTGTAGACTAATTTTACACCTAAAAGGTTTTATCTCTCCAGGTGGATCTATAAGATCCCAGATTTTATTAGAGTACATAGACTCTAATATGGATTTTATTGCCTTTTGCCAAAGATCTATATCAACATCATCTATTTCCTCTTAGTAGATAAAGTAATCAGATTCTAGGTTATAAGACTCTCCTATTTCCAAATATCTATCAGATTGTCTCACAATCCTCCCACTACAATGAGGATCCGATATATATTGATCTTTTAGTGATTTATCCTTCCTTAGTGCTTACTCTATTCTATCTTTCATAGATAGGCTGATTATATCGTCAGTTGTTTTCTTAAGAAATAGCTTACTTTGAGTCGTAATAATGAATAATTGAACAACAACTTAATCATGGCCAAAAGTTTTCATTGTCTGTGAGATATTCCTAAGAATTCTCTATAGAGGTATTCAACGCTTCGATCCAATCAAACAGTCTTTATACTTTTCCCAATTGGGTTTTTTGGTTTCCACTTTCAATTCTTTGAACTTTTCGAAAGAATTCAATTAGCAGTAACATTAGGAAAATAAAATAAAATTCTGAATAATCATTCCTAATAATATATCAAAACCTCATTGGGCTTGATTGCTCAAGGACCCGTAGACAATAGTTTATACTAATTTTAAACATCCTTGTACTCTTAAGTCTTTTTTAACAAAGGACCTTTTAGTCATTTTACCTTCCAGATAGGATTTGCAGATTGGTGAATGTATGGCTTCTAACAAGTTTAGATGCCTATCCATAACCAATCTTTAGATCATATTTAGGTTAATATGACCGAAGTACAACTATGTCTTACTCTTAGTACTTACTTTCTTATGATTAGATTTATCATGTTCAATCTCATCATTATTAGTATCATACAATGAGAATAATATAGGCTAAAATATGTCATTTTGTGCAATTAAGAATATTATTCTTTCACATGGAAACTTTGTCATTAAGACAAACAGAATAATATCGTTTCATCAAACATGAAACAAAAATCAAATTTCTCTTAAATGCTTGACAATTTTTAATGTCCTAATTCATAAATTCATCAAATATGAATTTAAATATTTCTCATTTTATGTACAGCCACTATAGTTATTGTAGTCCTTACTCTTAGTGAACTTGACTTCATTAAACCCCTTGGTTTTCTAGAACCTTTTGCAATAGACATGCAAACATGGATAATGATTCTTGAATCCTATCCAAGATTTATTAAGTCATCCACTAAAATACGTTAATGAACAATAAATTGTTATTACCTTCCAATTAAGAATTGTATACGTATCCTTAACAATTTTCTTTCAATATCCTTTAATGCTATACAGGAAACATTTTCCTCTTAGCTAAGTATTAGAAAATTCAACTTTAGCTACTTTAGCTTGGTGAAGATGTTCATTAGGTATCTCATTGAGATTTAGCATAATATTGTAGTGGTTTGAATTTCTTGAATTTCATGTAGTAACATATTGGAAATCTCATGTCAACATGTATCAATAAATTATCTAGGAATTCTCCCACTATATATATGCTTTAATTTTCTTCACTAATCTCATCAGTTAATGTGGACGAACATATAAGAGTAAGAACTTAATAATATATCAGCCATAAGCACTAAATCTAGGTTGTATTAATCCAGACAACATAGTCTAACCATACAAGTTATGTGTGTGTGAGTATAGTGGGTAAAGGAATTAAGGACATATCTACTTGAACGAAAATAAATAATTCATATAATAGCAAACATCATGTAATAAATATTTTGAATAATTAACATAATGTAAAATAAAATTTACAATACGCAAGTGAAGTATCTCTAAGACTATCACTAATATTCATGGTAATTCAACTTACCATTAATTACAAGCCTCCTACGGGAAGTCATGCAATAAACAAGTCAAACTGAAACAATTTCATTTAGAAAATAAGACAAATATCTCATATCCCATATTTTTAACTATCATTTAATTTAGTCCTCTACTCTACTAACAAGAACTCCTACGGGAGGATATCAGTATTTCAAGTTGAGTTTGTAACCATTGTTTCAGTAATTAAACTTTCTATATAAGACCGTCTCCTACGGGTGATCGGCCTCATACAGTCCACTTAATACCTTATCCTAAGAAATTCATTTCCAGTACTACCCGGATGAAAACCCTCCTACAGGAGCTCAGCAAGATTCTGATGTGAGACTCATCATAGTTTATAATGAACTAACAATGGAGACCGTAGGTATCTTATATCTTCTCCCACTCAATATTTTATAATTAGGGATTTAATGACTTTACCCACTTATCTAACTTACTTAGTAACCTAAAATTAATTATGTAAGTATGTTCATATTTTGCATGTGAGTAGCTCTACTATCCCATATGATATGTTACTAAGATCATGTAATTAAATACTCTGTATAGAATATGCATGCAACATTATTCATATAATAATCAAGTATTGACAGAATTTAATGAAATAGAAAAGTTAATGATTATCAGTCATTCTAACATTTATTATTATTTAATAATTGAATAATCTTTTCATAAAAGATATTATTAAATAATAACTGTGAGAGATAATATTCAAGTTTAAATATTTAAGATTTTCACAAAATCTAATTTATTTAATTAAAAAATTTAATCCAAATTAAATCTCCTTGAATATTTCAAAATTCGAATTTAACTTTGGAATTTAAATTTTGAATTATAAATTTAATTATCTCATAATAAAAATTTCTCCTACTTATTGGGTTTTCAAATTTGAAATTATCTCATAATTTTCAAAACATTATTTTAATCTCAATAAAATAAAATGTAAACTTTCTATTTAAATTTAAATTGGATAATGTAGATATTTACTAATTAAAATCGTCATAAGATTTAAATTAGATATGTAGGTGATTTAATCAAATTAAATCTCGACAAATATCTATTAATTTGAATTTAACTTTTCAATTTCAAATCTCAAATTAATTATCACATAATTAATATTGATTATCTAAAAGATTTAATCACATTAATCTATTAGATTATTTCCAGATTTGAATTCAATATTTGAATTTCCAATCTTTAAATTAATTATTAGATAACTGATATATATAATCTTTTGAAAATTTAATCTTATTAAATTTTCTAGATTATTCTTGATTTAAATTCAACATTTGAATTTCAAATTATAATTTAATTATCAAATAATTAATATAGTAATATTATCCAATCACATAAATTTAAATTTAGATTTTTCTCATAATATCTAATTATTATTTTTAATCACATAAAAAAAATTAGAAAATTTAAAATTTAGCCAAATCTAAAATTATCTCATAATTTTCAATTATCCATTTAAATCTCATTAAAGTAATCTACCAACTTTAAATTTAAATTCAAAAGGATTTCGATAGATAAGATATTCTTTCTAATTTTAATTTGAAATCTTCATAAGTTTCAAATTTAAATAGTAGAAGATTTAACTATTTAAATCTCCTAGAATATCTCTAAATTTGAATTCAAATCAAATTCAAATTCAAATTCAAATTAACAACTAACTATCACATAAATAGTTTAATAAATATCTATCCGAATATTTGAATTTGAAAGTTTAAATATTATCACATAATATCTAATTAATAATCTCCGATTTTTTTTTAAATTAATTATCTCATATTTAATTTAAATAATCATTATCTCATAATGATAACTGACAGGATTTGATTTCCTTAAATAGTGGGATCTTATCCGTATTTAAATTTGAAATTAAATCTATTTAAATATGTGATCCTATCCATATTTAAATAGTCATTTAAATTTCCTAAAATCAAGTGATCTTATCCTTGATTTGAATTTATTTAAATTGACAATCTTATCCTTCATTTAAATCTATCAGTAAACTAAGGATCTTATCCTTAATTTAAATTCATTTAAAGTGAGTATCTTATCCTTAATTTAAATCTTCCATCCTTAATTTAAATTTAAATATTGAAATTTCAAAATTAGAGAATATATGATTTTTTGATAGAATCTCATCCTATCAGACTAATTACCAAAATTTGAATTTCAAAAATCAGATAAGGTGACTAATTCAAATTTCCTAGATTATCTCTAGTTCAAAATTCAAATAAGGAAATTTAAAATAGAAAATTTTCTAAAATAGATAATCTGACGTCAACGGCATCGGGATGCCGATCGGAACGCCGCCGCATATGGGAAACCGTAACGAGGACGATCCTCGGGATGTCATGCGGCCACGCTCGGGATAATCCCGGGCGCCGACGGGCTCGCATAACGCTACGCAGCCTCATTCGGGACAAGTACCAAGCGACAACGGGCTCGCGTAGATTTCGACGACAAGCGTACGAGACGGCATGGCTGGGCACTGTTTCATGCGGACGTGTAGTCATAAACACGTATGGCATAAAGAACAGGTCCTCGGGGATATTGCGTGGTCACGTACGGAACTAATTCCGCACACCAATGGGTCATGCACGGCATTAGCATAGCCACGGGCACGGGACGAAGCGACCACAGGAGTGGGACGATGCCCGCGCGGCCATGGGAGCGGGCCGACACCCGTGCGGCAAGCACACGGGGTGCCACCCATGCGGCCTAAGCATATACGGCCAAAAGCACATCTTATGTGCATTGATCAAAAGCACGTATAATGTGCTTGGAAATGCCATGCGCAAGACCATTATGGTCTTGCATGGTGGTCATCGCATGGGTCTTGCGTTAGCAAGACCCAACGTGTGCATGGCTTGGGTATCTAATACCCTAGCCGCCAAATCACACCTCCCTTTTTTTTTCCTTTTTTTTTTTAAGTCCAAAATTTTAAAATCTTTAATTGGAGAAACAGTTTTTCCTAAAAACTAAAACACAATTAAAGATCAAATCATTTTCTATGAACACTTTTATCAAGAACATAAAACAACATTCATAGAAAAATCAAGAACATGCTAGAACGAAAAATCAAAAACACATCACATGACCATAAACTCATAGTAATATCTAATTGATTATCATTTAAACTCATTAAATCAATCAATCATCATACATAATAGAGCATACCCATAAATATGAACAAGACCAAACATAACCACCGAGATCACCATAGAAATCAAAGATCATCAAACGAAAGAAAATTAACATAAACAAGATATGCTAGATCATCGAAAATCTTTGCTCGGATACCAATTGCTGGAGATTCCGAAAAACAAATTTCCGAAAAAACGATTTTACCGAAAACGATTTCTGCAGTTTTGTAAACAAATCAAGAAAGCAGCGGAATTGGTATTTTAAAATTTTTCTAGAAACTTTACAGAACAAAATAAACAGGATCGTTGATCTAACATAAATCAATTCATGGATCTTAGTTTAGATAAAACCTTGAAGCGCTTCACAACCATTGAGCCTTCCCGTCTATTCTCTAGAGCCGTTGAATGATCCGGTGTGTGGGCGCCTTCTTGATTCCCAACGAGAGATGAGCGGACGATCTGGAAGACGCTCTTCCTTCTCCTTTGAGTGCACGTTTACAGCCATGGGTATCTCTCCCTCAGTGGCCATGAACGAGCTCGGGATTTCTCCCGCAGTAGCTCGTCTCTCTCACTCTCTCTTTTTCTCTCTGTTTCACGCCAAGCACAGTTTCTATGCATGTAGTAGGCATGTAGCTCTTGTGTGCAGGCTTAGGAGAACTTTTCTCTTAAGTGCTAGAGAGATGTAAACCCCAGTGGGCTTATTGGGTTCAACCGACCATCCAATTAGTATTGGGCTATGTGTGAGCTAGACAGGAAATCTTATAGATCCAAATAGTCTAAGCTCCAATGGACCAACTGCCCACAGGCATAATTAACTCTTAATTATGACTGGGCCTTATCCATTAATATTGGGGCGCTCCACTATAGGTCCAATATTGCACTCTTAGACTAGATGTCATATATTATCTGTGAAGCTAATTAACACTTTAATTAACTTGATCTATTTAGCATATACTATACCTGCAGACATACCCCTGATGCAATGCCGTACTAGTGAGGTGAAATTACCGTATTACACCTCTAGTATATATTTACCTTTGAGTTGCCATTTTTCATCTAATGGATAATAATTGACTACGGTGTTTGTAACTACCCATACAAACACAGTCAAATTCACAAAGTGAATACTTAGCGCCTGGTTTTTTATTATCTAAGTCCTTGAAAAAACTCAAAGTGACATTATATGCATGGTGTCCAAATCATGAAGGGCGTTCTCGTCAATTCACAAATCTTATCTTCCAAGATACCGGAGTTCGAACCATATAATCGGGACTAATCCTTTAGTAAGTCAAAAAGAAAAAACTCACGAAAGCAAGTCCGACAATCACTAGGATTAAGATAATCTTGCAATAGTGCTAGATTAGTGAAAGATAGAATATTGAGTTATGGCACTTAATCTCAAATTCTATTTTCACTTGGTCCAGTTCAATGCACTTATAACTTTCTTATAATGTACTAGTGTTTCTATCCGAAGTCAGACACTTCGATGATTGGAGACTTCATCAATCCCGTTGAAATAGACAACACTATATTCTATAACAAAATAAATTATTCCATCTTTATTTGCAGAATGTGAACCTTTAATTTAGACATAATGAAATAAAGAATTTAGTCTCCCACATGTGAACACTTCACACGATCAATTCTTTATTACTCATTATTAATCATGGAAACTTTTAGATGTTTGCAAAATAGAAAACATAAACATCACATGCATATAATAGGGACATAATATGAAATTGATTAACAACAAATAGATAATACTTAAATCCGATAAACATTGTTTAAAATGCCAAACAAAAAAACTACTTTCTAGGGCATATTCCCAACATTCAGAACAAGGAGTTTGTGTTCCGAAACATTCCTAGTATCAAAAGGTACCAAATAAAGAGTATTTGTTGGTCCATAACTCAATTCATTGTATCTAGCTGTAAGTTTTCCCAAATGGCAATTTTAAGTCAATTTTTGTCATTCACTTTGGAGAGAATTTAGAACAAGGAGTTTGTATCACGAAACTTACCTAATATCTAAATGTACCAAATAAAGAATATTTGTTGGTCTCGAACTCAATTCGTTGTATCTAGCACTAAGTTTTCCTAATTGATAATTTTCGGTCAATTTTGGTCATTGTCTTTGGAGAGAGTTCAAAACAAGGAGTTTCTCGCCTGAAACTCACCAAGTGACACAAAGTACAAAATAAAGACTGTTTGTTGGGCCAGAAATGTATCTGGCACTGAGTTTTCCCAATTGGTAATTTTCAGTCAATTTTGTTCATTCTCTTTGGAGAGAATTCAAAACAACGAGTTTATATCCCGAAACTTACCTAATATCTAAAGGTGCCACATAAAGAGTATTTGTTGTTGTAAAACTCTATTCGTTGTATCTAGCACTAAGTTTTTCTAATTGAAAATTTTCTGTCAATTTTGGTCATTATCTTTGGAGAGAGATCAAAACAAGGAGTTTGTTGCCCGAATCTTACCTAATATCACAAGGTACCAAAAATAAAAAGTGTTTGTTTGTCTAGAACTCAATTCATTGTATCTATCACTTAGTTTTCCCAATTGGGAATTTTTAGTAAATTTTTTCCACTCTCGTTGAAGAGAGTTCGAAACAAGGAGTTTGTTTTCCTTACCTAATGTCTCATGGTACCGAATAAAGTGTATTTGTTGGTCTAGAACTTAATTCGCTGTATCTATCACTTAGTTTTCCCAATTGGCCATTTTCGGTAAATTTTTGCCACTCTCGTTGAAGAGAGTCCAAAACAAGGACTTTGTTTTCCGAAACTTAGCTAATATAATAAGATACTAAATAAAGTGTATTTGTTGGTCCAAAACTCAATTCGTTGTACCTAGCACTTGGTTTTTCCAATTGGCAATTTTATGTCAGTTTTTGTCATTAACTTTGGAGAGAATTCAAAACAGGGAGTTTGTATCCCGGAACTTACCTAATATCTAAAGGTACCAAATAAGGAGCATTTGCTGGTCAAGAGCTCGATTCGTTGTATCTAGTACTTAGTTTTCCCAATTGGCAATTTTCGCTAAATTTTTGCCACTCTCGTTGGAGAGAGTTCAAAATAAGGAGTTTGATGCCCAAAACTTACCTAATTTTGTAAGCTACCAGATAAAAAGTATATGTTGGTCCAAAACTTAATTCGTTGTATCTAGCACTAAGTTTTCCCAACTGGTAATTTTAAGTCAATTTTTGTCATTAACTTTGGAAAGAATTCAAAACAAGGAGTTTATATGCCGAAACCTACCTAATATCCGTAGGTACCAAATAAAGAGTATTTGTTGGTCTAGAACTAAATTCGTTGTACCTAGCACTATGTTTTCCCAACTGGCAATTTTCGGTTAGTTTTGGTCAATTCTCTATGGAGAGAATTCAAAATAATGAGTTTGTATACCTAAGTTCTAAAGGTACCAAATAAAGAGTATTTGATGGTGTAAAATGCAATTCGTTGCATCTGGCACTAAGTTTTTCCAATTGGCAATTTTCAGTCAATTTTGGTCATTCTCTACCTAGAGAGTTCAAAACAAGGAGTTTGTTTCCTAAAACTGACCTATTGTCTAAAGGTAGCAAATAAGTAGTATTTGTTAGTCTAGAACTCAATTCGTTGCATCTAGCACTAAGTTTTCCCAATTGGCAATTTTCGGTCAATTTTGGTCATTCTATCTGGCGAGAGTACAAAATAAGGAGCTTGTCGCCCAAAACTTACCAAATCTCACAAGGAAACAAATAAGAAGTGTTTGTTGTTCCAGAACTCAATTCGTCGTATCTAGCACTAAGTTTTCCCAATTGGCAATTTTAAGTCAATTTTGGTCATTCACTTTGGAGAAAATTAAAAACAAGGAGTTTATGTCCCGAAACTTACCAAATTTCACAAGGTACCAAATAAAGACTGTTTGTTGGTCCAGAACTCAATTCGTTGTATCTAGCACTAAGCTTTCCCAATTAGCAATTTTCGGCCAATTTTTGTTATTCTCTATGGAGAGAATTCAAACCAAAGACTTTGTCACCCGAAACTTACCTAATGTCTTATGGTACCAAATAAAGAGTATTTGTTGGTCTAGAACTCAATTTGTTGTATCTGGCACCAACTTTTCCCAATTGGCAATTTACAGTTAATTTTGGTCAATCTCTTTGGAGGCAATTCAAAACAAAGAGTTCGTATCCCGATACATACCTAATTTCTAAAAATACTAAATAAAGAGTATTTGTTGGTCTAGAACTCAATTCGATATATCTGGAACTAAGTTTTCTCAATTGGCAATTTTCGGTCAATTTTGGTCATTCTCATTGGAGTGAATTCAAAACAATGAGTTTGTATCCCAAAACTTACCTAGTTACTAAAGGTACCAAATAATGAGTATTCGTTGTATCTAGCACTAAGTTTTCCCAACTGGCAATTTTCAGTCTATTTTGTCATTCTATTTGGAGTAAATTCAAAATATGGAGTTTGAATCCCAAAACTTACCTAACTTCTAAAGGTGCCAAATAAAGCGTATTTGTTGGTCTAGAACGCAATTCGTTGTATCTAGCACTAAGATTTCCCAATTGGCAATTTTCGATCAATTTTTGTCGTTCTCACTGGAGAGAGTTCAAAACAAGGAGTTTCTCGCCCGAAACTTACCAAATTTCAGAAGGTACCAAATAAAGACTGTTTGTTGGTCCAGAACTCAATTCATTGTGTCTAGCGCTAAGTTTTTCCAATTGGCAATTTTCGGTCAATTTTGGTCACTCTCTTTGGAGTGAACTCAAAACAAGGAGTTTGTATCCCAAAACTAACTTGATATCTAAGGGTACCAAATAAAGAGTATTTGTTAGTCTTGAACTCAATTCGTTGTATCAAGCACTTAGTTTTTCTAATTGGCAATTTTCAGTCAATTTCAGTCATTCTCGTTGGAGAGAATTCAGAACAAGGAGTTTGTTCCCCAAAACTTACCTAATATCAGAAGGTACCAAATAAAGAGTGTTTGTTGGTCTAGAACTCAGTTCGTTGTATCTAGCACTAAGTTTTCCCAATTAGCAATTTTCGATCAATTTTGATCATTCTCTTTGGAATGAATTCAAAACAAGAAGTTTGTATCCCAAAACTTACCTAAAACCTAAAGGTACCAAATAAAGTGTATCTATTGGTCCAGAACTCAATTCGTTGTGTCTAGCACCATGTTCACCCAGTTGGCAATTTTCGGTCAATTTTGGTCATTCTCCTTGAATTGAATTCAAAACACGGAATTCGTATCCCAAAACTTACCTAATATCTAAAGGTATCAAATAAAGTGTATTTGATGGTCTAGATTTCAATTGGTTGTATCTAGCACTAAGTTTTTCCAATTGGCAATTTTCGGTCAATTTTAGTCATTCTCTTTGGAGAGAGTTCAAAACAAGGGGTTTATGGCCCGATACTTACCTAATATCAGAAGGTACCATATAAAGAGTGTTTGTTGGTCTAGAACTCAATTCGTTGTATCTTGCACTAAGTTTTCCCAACTGGGAATTTTGAGTCAATTTTGGTCATTCTCTTTAGAGTGAATTCAAAACAAGGAGTTTGTATCCCAAAACTTACCTAAAACCTAAAGGTACTAAGTAAAGACTATTTGTTGGTCTAGGACTCAATTCGTTGTAGCTAGCACTAAGTTTTCCCAATTGGCAATTTTGTGTCGATTTTGATCATTCTTTTTGGAGAGAATTCTAAACAGGGAGTTTGTTGCCTGAAACTCATCTAATGTCTCAAGGTTCCAAATAAAGAGTATTTATTAGTCTAGAACTCAATTTGTTGTATCTAACTAAGTTGTCCCAATAGGCAATTTTCGGTGAATTTTTGTCGTTCTCATTGGAGAGAGTTGAAAACAAGGAGTTTGTTGCCCGAAACTTACCCAATATCTTAGGGTACCAAATGAAGATTATTTGTTAGTCTAGAACTTAATTCGTTGTATCTAGTACTTAATTTTCCCAATTGGTAATTTTCGGTAAATTTTCGCCATTCTCATTGGAGAGAGTTCAAGACATGGAGTTTGTTGCCCAAAACTTACCTAATGTCACAAGGTACCAAATAAAGAGTGCTTGTTAGTCTATAACTCAATTTATTGTATCTAGCACTAATGATGCAAATCAAGGCACAGTTACAAAGGAGCCAATTCAAGTTTCAGTTGGACCAATTACAAGAGCTCGAGCTAAAAGGTTTAAGAAGTCTCTCATTGAGCTGATTCAAAGCATTTTAGCTGAGTTGAATTCTTGGAGGCCCAGTGTTGATGTTCCACGTGGTCCACAAGGTTATATTTTGATGATTAAAGCTTTGGAGTAATTTAGAAAAAGCTCTCCAAACAGTTCTACTCAAGGATGCGTGAATAGTATCTTAATTTGGGTTACTTTCCTGTTTTTGACTTACCAAGGAGAATGGTTGGTTGCAATTAGTTAAATTACCTTTCTTATTTATATATTATAAGTTTTATTACTGAGTTGTAAGGCTTGCATGTCAATCTAGATACTTTCCTTTTTTATTGTGAGTTAGGTGTGTTTCCTTTTTTAGAATTCCAACTAGGATATTTTAGTTTCTTTTTCTTGTTTTGGGCAGCTCCTTAGGAGTTTTAGAGCAGCTAATTTTCATGCTTCCGATGTATTTAAATAGCCATTAGCTTAATGAAAGAGATAAGATTACATTCATTTAAAATTGAGAGCAATTTCTCTTTTGTTCTTTGAGAACTTATTCAAATTTTTCAGATTTTTCTGTAGCATTCATCCCTTGACTTATCAATCGAGTTTTTCATCCTTGATTGTGGCGTCTTCCCTTATACCAAGGTTCACATCTCTTTATAGGTGTTGGGTCGAGATTTTCCATCCGAATCTGATTGTAGAACGGTCCTAGGCATCCTTCGTGTTCCGGGTTTCGTCACATGTTGGCGAGGTTCGTATCATTTTGTATCAAGGGTCAAATTCTAGTCTCAGGTCTAATTTATCCTTTGTCTTTTCTTTCTATTCAAAACCAGTTTATATTCTTTCTTTTTCTTTCATCTAAATTGTCTATTGAAAAAAAAAAAGAGTAACTAAATTTATCTGTTCTAGTCGAAGCCAAATTCAGATTCCTCCTTGTTTGGTTTTTGAATCCGAATTTATATCTTTATGTCTTTCAGTTAACCTTTGTGTTTTCAGTGAATATTTAGGTTCTCAAAAAAAAAAAAAAAAGAAGAATCAAGAAATTTCTAACCGAATTAGAGGTTTTTAAGTGTGCTTTAGTAAAACGGCCGTAACTTTTGATCTGGTTATCGAAATGACAAGTATTATATATCAAATCGAAGCTTATTCTGAGCCCTACGACTATGGACTATGTCCCATTCACCCAAGATTTTGAGCCCAAAATCCATCGCTTTCATCACTTTCCGAGCCATCAAAGTTTTGTGTGCGTTTTTCTCTTGTTTCTTTGTCTCGTTTTTTTCTTTTCTTGTCACTTTCTTGAAACTTTTGTTCCAGATTGCCACATATAATCCGAATTTGCTTGGGGAGTTATTGGTGCGAATTATTGCAAAGAAATTCTGCTAGTTGTTTGAATTAGTTTGATAAGAACTTATAGAGAAATTATAAGTGGAAAAAGGCAAGAGTGGTGAGCACATTAGAGGGGAAAAGCCAATCTGTTATTTGAGTGAAACACGAGTGAAATTCAGTGATACATTATTCGAGTGAAACACATGAGAGAGTGCATGAGGTCCTTTCTTTGACTAACTTTGTTTTGCAGCAAACATGTCAGACAACAAGGACAAAAACACCTCTGGGGATCCATCTAGTGTGGGTGATCCGAAGCTTCTCATGGAAGCCTTAATTGGTGAGATGAGAAGAGCGATGAGAGCAGAGATGGAGCAAGTTCATGAGCGGATGGACAGAATAGAGAACGCACATGTGGGACAGCCACAAATCGCTCCAAATGTGTGTAGAAGAGAGAGATTTCAACCTAGAGAAGTGAGGGTTAAAGATGAAAATTATTATGGAGACACTTTTAGTGATGAAGATGATCGAGATTCGAATGTCGGCAATAGGAGAAACGGCGGGCAGTTTAGAGGAGCTAGGAATCGAGAAGATAATTCATTGGGTAGTATTAAGAAGAAGATTCCATCCTTTCAAGGTAAGAACGATTCAGAAGCTTATCTTGAGTGGGAGAAGAAGGTAGAATTGGTATTTGATTGCCATAATTACTTTGAGAATAAGAAGGTAAAACTTGCTGCCATTGAATTTTCTGATTATGCCATTGTTTGGTGGGATCAGTGTCACACCCCGATTCACGTGTATGCTTAGATGTTATATAGGGGCTTGTCTAGTTCTAAGTTAAGTAGAGGAGTTAAGCTAGTCAATGAGGAGCTTAAGAATTTTATAAGTTCATAAGGATCCTAGTAAAAAGAAATTCACGTTTTACAAGATAGTCTTTTGCTGTTAAGTTTTATACAATGGAAATGAGTTAAGCTACTGATTGAGGTACTTAGTAGTGTAAACTTTTGATGATAGACAATATGATGAAAGAAAGTATTTTCGACAAAAACTGACAGTTAAGTTTTCAACAATCTAGAATAGATAAGCTGCTGACGGAAGAGACAAGATTAATTCTGATGTTATGATCAATTTCTAAGGAGAAGTTAGTATTTCTCGATTTTTGTGCTAGACAGTTCTATAAATCATGATATTTTGATGATAAGTCAAAGAAAAAGTGAAGCACGAGGTGTTCTAAGCATGATGTGTCTGTAAGCACGAGGTGGCACTGTAAGCACGAGATGTCAAATCAAAGCACGAGGTATCACTATAAGCACGAGGTGCCACTCTAAGCACGAGATGTTGAATCGAAAGCATGAGGTGTCAATTCAAAACACGAGGTGTAAATTTTGAAAGCATGAGGTGTCTGTTGGAAGCATGTAGTGGAATGGGAGAAGCTACGTGTCAAGCATGTAGATGAGATTAGTGGCAACTAGGTGTCAACATTTGGGCAAGCTAGGTGTCAAGCATGCAGATAAGGTTAGTGGCAACTATGTGTCAACATTTGGGATGAGTTAAGTGGCTCGATGTGGATAGAGCATGTGGCGCTAGGTGTCACGATGGAGGAAGCTTTAGGTGATGAGTAAGCTGCTAGTTTGAGGAGCTTCCTGAAATCTATAAATAGGGCTTGAGAATTAGTTTTAGACATACACTGCTCTACCCATATTTTTAGTAAAGTTTAGGAGAGAAAAATGAAAGAAAGATAGAGAGAGGTTTGGAGATAGAGACGAAGATTAAGTGGAATATCGACTAGAGGTAAGTAAAGATAAATGTTTTTACTGCGTTATAAGAACATAGTAAGTACAAGTATTTTCTGAATGTTATGTGAAATACGTTCTTATTTATATATACCTATGTATACTACTATGTTGTTTATAGAATAATGTTCATGACATATGCATAAGGCATGTTTATGAAAGGAAAAATTAAAGTGATTTTAAGAAGTTCATGTTTTTATGAAAAGGTTACCATTGTACTTAAGTTTCTAAGTTATGTTGTTTATGAAGTATGGCTCCTGGCTTAGTGATTGTGCAGAAAAGAGGTGGGGAAATTCCTTGAGGTTAAGTCCAAGATAGGGTGAGCCAAACAAGAGGGAGGTCAAATCCCTTGAGGCGAAAGGGCCAAGACAGGATAAGCCTCAAATGATACTTATTAAGAGGTCTACTATGTCACTAAGTTAGAAGTTATGCTTAAAATAGGGCCCAAAATGAAATTTAAAGAAAGAATATTTTCTAAAAAAAGTTGTACAATGGGTAACAAATGTTTTTATAGCATATCGTCACATGCATACATCATCGTTACTTACTGAGCATTAGCTCATTATAGTTCTTGTAATGCAGGTTTTAGATGCGTTAGTAGATTCTTGAAAATTGGCTGAGCTGCAGTTCCATTCATCCCATGATACATTTATATTTTATTTCTAAAATTTTTAATTGTAAAAAGAAGTCTTATGCCCTTTTTAGTTCTTCCGCTTTCAAATGCTCTGTGTTTAAAGAAAGTTACAAAGGCTTAACGCGCCTTGGCCTAGCTGGTTACGTCTTTAAAGCAAAGTCTAACTGGCTTGGTTGGGGGGGCATTACAATCAGTTGGTGATGAATAGGAGAAGAAATAGGGAGCGCCCAATAGAGACGTGGGAGGAGATAAAAGCTGTGATGAGGAAATGGTTTGTTCCAAGCTACTACTACCGGGAATTGTATAACAAGTTGCAAAGTCTTAGCCAAGGTAGCTGGAGTGTAGAGTAATATTATAAGGAGATGGAGGTTGCTATGATTTGAGTGAATGTAGAGGAGGACCGTGAGGCTACAATGTCTAGATTCTTAGTTGGTTTGAATTGAGAAATTGCTAATGTGGTGGAATTGCAGCATTGTGTGGAGTTGGAGGATATGGTATACATGGCAATAAAAATTGAGAACCAACTCAAGAGGACGGACAACACACGTCCAAGTACATCCGCTTTGAAATCAATTCAATGGAAGAAGGATGGGAGGCAACCTATGACGAAGCCAAAAACAGAGCAAAAGCAAGATGTGACCAGCCCTGGAACTCAAGGTAAATTCGATTCTTCTACTTCTAGGAATCGTGATATCAAGTGTTTTAGATGCCAAGGAAGGGGTCACATAGCTAGCCAATGTCTGAAAAAAAGAATAATGGTATTGCGAGATGATGGTGAGATTGAAACCGAAGACGAAGATGACACTGACTCTATGCCACCATTAGAGGATGCGGATGAAGAGGAATACCCTATCCAAGGTGATTTGTTGGTGGCAAGAAGAGCTCTAAGTGCGCAAGTCAAAGTAGATGAAGAAGTGCAACGAGAAAACATCTTTCATACTAGGTGCCACGTTCGAAATAAGGTATATAGTGTGATTATTGCTGGTGGTAGTTGTACTAATGTTGCTAGCACTACTATGTTAGAAAAATTAGGGTTTCTAATCATGAAGCATCCCCCACCTAACAAGTTGCAGTGGTGTAAATAATAGTGGTGAACTGAAGGTAAATAACCAAGTGTTAGTTTCTTTTCGTTTCGAAAAATATGAAGACGAAGTTTTGTGCCATGTGGTTCTGATAGAAGCTGGGCACTTGTTACTATGTCAACCATGGCAATTTGATTGACGTGTTAAACATAATGGCTTCACCAACAAGTACTTGTTTGTACTTAATCAACAAAAAATCACTTTTGTACCTTTGACACCAAAACATGTTCATGAAGATCAAGTGAGGTTACAACAAGAGAGTGAACAAAATAGAAAGAGTGAAAAAGAGAGAGTGGCCGATGAAAGAAATAGAGAAAAGGCAATTATAGATTCGGCCATTGAGAGAAAAATAGAGAGAAAACAAAAGAATTTTTATGAAAAAGCCAAAGAAATTAAGAGAGCAATATTTTCAAACCAGCCGATAATTGTACTCTTGCACAAGGAAGCATTTTTAAACACTAACCAACTTGACGCTTCTTTGTCTAGTTCTATTGTTTCTCTCTTGCAAGAATTTGATGACGTTTTTTTCGAGAAGATCCCTAGTGGATTACCACCCATCTGAGGGATTGAATATCAAATTGACTTCGTGCATGATGCCATCATTCCAAACTGACCAGTCTATAAGAGTAACTCCGAGGAGACAAAGGAACTACAAAGGCAAGTTGATGAAGAAAACATTCGTGCTACCCAAGAATGGCCAAGTCCAACGAGTGTATGTAATGTGCGAAGTTCTCGTGGACTTGCGAGCTTTTACCGGAGGTTCGTGAAAAATTTTAGTACCATCACTGCACCAATAACGAAAGTTATCAAGAAAAATATTGGGATCAAATGTGGAGAAGAGCAAGAGAAGGAATTTCAATTACTCAAGGAGAAATTCACTCATGCACTTTTACTTGCTTTACCTAACTTTGTGAAAACCTTTCAGATTGAATGTGATGCTTCAGGTTTAGGTATTGGCACAGTTCTTATGCAAGAAGGACGACCAATTGCATATTTTAACGAGAAACTAAGTGTGGCTGCTTTAAACTACCCTACTTATAAAGAAGAAATGTATGCGTTGGTTCGAGATTCAGAAACATGGCAAAATTACATTTTGGCCTAAAGAGTTCATGATTCGCACCAATCAAGAGTCCTTGAAGCACCTTAAAGGTCAGCACAAGTTGAATAAGAGGCTTGCATAATGGGAGGAATTTATTGAGATGTTTCCATACGTTATCCGATATAAACAATGCGAAGATTTGAGGACAAATCCTTTTCAAGAGGAGGCGAATGATGGAAATCAAGGCACAGTTACAAAGGAGCTAATTCAAGTTCCAATTGGACCAGTTACAAGAGCTCGAACTAAAAGGTTCAAGGAGTCTCTCAATGAGCTGATTCAAAGCATTTGGGCAGAGGTGAATTCTTGGAGGCCCAATGTTGATGTTCCACGTGGTCCACATGGTTAGATTCTATGATTAAAGCTTTGGAATAATTTAAAAAAGGCTTTCCAAAGGGATCAGCTCAAGGATGTGTGAATCATATCCTAATTAGGGTTACTTACCCGTTTTTGACTCATCAAGGAGAATGGCTAGTTGTAATTTGTTAAATTACCTCTCTTATTTATCTATTATAAGTTTTATTGCTGAGTTGTAAGGCTTGAATGCCAATCTAGAATTCCAATTAGGATACTTTAGTTTCGTTTTCTTATTTAGGGCAGCTCCTTAGGAGTTTTTGAGCGGCCAATTTTCGTGCTCCCTATGTATTTTAATAGCCATTAGCTTAACGAAAGAGAAAAGATTACATTCATTGAAAATTGAGGGCAATTTCTCTTCGGTTCTTCGAAAACTTATTCGAACTTATTAGATTTCGCTATGGCATTCATCCTCAGACTTATCATTCGAGTTTTCTATCCTTGATTGTGGTGTCTTCCCTTATACCAAGGTTCACATCTCTTTGTAGGTGTTGGGCCGAGGTTTTCCATCCGAATTTGATTGTAGAACAGTCCTAGGCATCTTTCGTGTGTTTCGGGTTTCGTCACAAGTTGGCGAGGTTCGTATCAACTAAGTTTTCCCAATTGGCAATATTTTATCAATTTTGGTCATTCTCTTTTTGATAGAGTTCAAAACAGGGAGTTTTTTGCCCGAAACTTACCTAATATCTCAAAGTCTCAAATGAAGAATGTTTGTTGGTCTAGAACTCAATTTGTTGTATCTAGCACCTTGTTTCCTTATTTCGCAATTTTTGGTAAATTCTGGTCATTCTCAATGGAGAGAGTTTAAAACAAGGAGCTTGTCGCCCGAAACTTACCAAATTTCATAAGGTACCAAATAAAGACAGTTTGTTGGACCAGAACTTAATTCATCGTATCTCGTACTAAGTCTTCCCAACTGGCAATTTTCTGTCAATTTTGGTTATTCTCTTTGGAGTGAATTCAAAACAAGGAGTTTGTATCCCAAAACTTACCTAATATCTAAAGGTACCAAATAAAGAGTATTTGTTGGTATAGATCTCAATTCGTTGTATCTAGCACTAAGTTTTTCCAATTGGCAATTTTAGGCCAATTTTGGTCATTCCCTTTGGAGAGAGTTCAAAACAAGGAGTTTATCGCCAAAAACTTATCAAATATCACAAGGTATCAAATAAAGACTGTTTCTTGGTCCAGAACTCAATTCATTGTATCTAACACTAAGTTTTCCTAATTGGTAATTTTCGATCAATTTTTGCTCTTCTTGGAATGAATTCAAAACAAGGAGTTTGTATCCCAAAACAAATCTAATATCTAAAGATACCAAATAAAGAGTATTTGTTGGTCCAGAACTCAATTCGTTGTATCTGGCACTAAGTTTTCCCAAGTGGCAATTTTAAGTCAATTTTTTTCATTTATATTGGAGAGAATTCAAAACATGGAGTTTGTAGCCCGAGACTTACCTAATATCTCAATGTACCAAATAAAATGTATTTGTTGGTCTAGAACTCAATTCGTTGTATCTAGTACTTAGTTTTCCCGATCGGCAATTTTTGTAAGTTTTTGCTATTCTCGTTGGAGAGAGTTCAAAACAAGCAGTTTGTTACCTGTAACTTACCTAATTTCACAACGTACCAAACAAAGAGTGCTTGTTGGTCTAGAACTTAATTCATTGTATCTTGTACTAAGTTTTCCCAATTGGCCATTTTCAGTCAATTTTTGTCATTCTCTTTGGAGAGAATTCAAAACAAGGAGTTTGTATCCCGAAACTTACCTAATATCTAAAGGTGCCAAATAAAGAGTATTTGTTGGTGTACAACAATTCGTTCTATATAGCACTAAGTTTTTCCATTTGATAATTTTCGGTCAATTTTGGTCATTCTCTCCGGAGAGAGTTCAAAATAAGGAGTTTATTTCCTGAAACTTACCTAATATAACAAGGTACCAAATAAAGAGTGTTTGTTGGTCTAGAATGCAATTCATTGTGTCTAGCACTAAGTTTTCCCAATTTTTGAATTTTGAGTCAATTTTGGTCATTCTCTTTGGAGTGAATTCAAAACAAGGAGTTTGTATCCCAAAACCTACCTAATACCTAAAGGTGCCAAATAAAGAGTATCCGTTGGTCTGGAACTCAATTCGTTGTATCTCGCACTAAGTTTTCCCAATTAGCAATGTACAATCAATTTTAGTCATTCACTTTGGAGAGAATTCAAAACAAGGTGTTTGTTTACTTAAACTTATCTAATATCTAAAGTTACCAAATAAAGACTACTTGTTGGTCTAGGACTCAATTCGTTGTATCCAGCACTAAGTTTTTTTCATTGGTAATTTTTTGTCAATTTTGGTCATTCCTTTTAGAGAGAGTTCTAAACTAGGAGTTTGTTGCCCGAAACTCACCTAATGTCTCAAGATACCTGATGAAGACATCAAGGTTGTAAAGATTCGTAGTCCAGTACAAGTTCCGGTTGGTCCGGTGGCTAGAGCTCGAGCTAAAAGATTCAAAGAAGAGCTGAGTAACTTAGTCTGGAGAGTTCTATAACAAGTAGAAAGTATGTTCACTACTGAGGGTGAACAAAGGTTGGTTTTGCCCATACAATTCGATCCGAGGTAGAACCAATCAGCCATACACATCTATTAAGTCATTGCATGGCCAACTTACATGACTAATCCATCGTACACATGCAAGCGGGGTTTATAAGCTGATGTAGGCATGTTTTCCCTTTAATTTTATGTTTAGTTTTAAATTTTAATTTTTGAGTATTTCTAGGGTTATTTTAGGCATGTCTTTTCCTTCATTAGGGGTAGAATAGTAATTTTATAATTAAAACTCTAGCAAGTATAATTCGGCTATATAAGTGCTGCCTATAACATTATGATTAGAGATTTGTCTAAGTTAATAAAATCGTGAGAATTTCTTTCTTCTTGAGTTCTTTAAGAAATTTTTCTGAACTTATTAAGGGAATCCCTGTGGCGTTCAACTAATTTATCAAACGGATCATCCATCCCCGTTTGAGGCGTCCTCACCATACCAAGGTTCTTGCTTTCCTAAGCAACGGGTCGCGATTTTCTATCAAACTAGAAAGATCTTGGGGTTGTGTTTCTACATTTTGTTTTGGGTTTCGTCACGTGGTTGGAGATCAGTACCAAATAAAGAGTATTCGTTAGTTTAGAACTCAATTCGTTGTATCTAACTAAGTTTTCCCATTTGGTAATTTTTGGTAAATTTTTGTCATTCTCATTGGAGAGAGTTCAAAACAAGGAGTTTGTTGCTTGAAACTTACCAAATTTCACAAGGTACCAAATAAAGACTGTTTGTTGGTCCATAACTCAATTCATTGTATCTAGCACTAAAGTTTCCTAATTGGCAATTTTTGGTCAATTTTGGTCACTCTCATTCGTGTGAATTCAAAACAAGGAGTTTGTATCCCAAAACTTACATAATATCTAAAGGTACCAAATAAAGAGTATTTATTGGTCTAGAACTCAATTCGTTGTATCTAGCACTAAGTTTTCCCAATTGGCAATTTTCAGTCAATTTCGGTCACTCTCGTTGGAGAGAATTCAAAACAAGGAGTTTGTTTCCCGAAACTTACCTAGTATCTAAAGGTACCAAATAAAGAGTATTTGTTGGTCTAGAACTCAATTCGTTTTATCTAGCACTAAGTTTTCACAATTGGCAATTTTCGGTCAATTTTCGTCATTCTCTTTGGAGTGAATTCAAAACAAGGAGTTTGTATCCCAAAACTTACCTAATACCTAAAGGTACCAAATAAAGAGTATTTGTTGGTCTAGAACTCAATTCATTGTATCTAGCACATAGTTTTCCCAACTGGTAATTTTCAGTCAATTTTGGTCATTCTCTTTGAAAAGAATTCAAAACAAGGAATTTGTTGCTCGAAACTTACCCAATATCTAAAGGTACCATATAAAGAGTACTTGTTGGTCGAGAGCTCATTTCGTTGTATCTGGCACCTAGTTTCCCCAAGTGGCAATTTTCGGTCAATTTTGGTCATTCTTTTCGTAGAGAATTCAAAACATGAAGTTTGTTACCCGAAACTTACCTAATTTCTCAAGGTACCAAGTAAAGAGTATTTGTTGGTCTCAAACACATTTTGTTGTATCTAACACCTAGTTCTCCCAATTGGCATTTTTCGGTCAATTTTGTTCATTCTCTTTGGGGAGAGTTTAAAACAAGGAATTTGTTATCCGAACCTTTCCTAATATCTCAAGGTACCAAATATGGAGTATTTGTTGCTCTAGAACTCAATTCGTTGTATCTAGTACGTAGTTTCCCCAGTTGGCAATTTTCGATCAAATTTTGTAGTTCTCTTTGGAGAGAGTTCAAAATAAGGAGTTTGTTGCTAGAAACTTACCTAATGTCCCAAGGTACCAAATAAAGAGTATTTGTTGGTCTAGAACTCAATTCATTGTATCTAGCACATAGTTTTCCGAATTGGTTATTTTCTGTCAATTTTGATCATTCTCTTTGAAAAGAGTTCAAAATAAGGAGTTTGTTGCTCGAAACTTACCTAATAACTCAAGGTATAAAATAAATAGTATTTATTGGTCTAGAACTCATTTCATTGTATCTAGCATCTAGTTTTCCCAATTGGTAATCTTTGTTCAATTTTTGTCATTCTCATTGGAGAGGGTTCAAAACAAGGAGTTTGTTATCCGAAACTTACCTAATATCTCAAGGTACCAAATAAAGAGTATTTGTTGGTCTAGAACACAATTTGTTGTATCTAACACCTAGTTTTCCCAATTGACGTTTTTCGGCCAATTTTGTTCATTCTCTTTGGAGAGAGTTTAAAACAAAAAGTTTGTTGCCCAAAACTTTCCTAATGTCTCAAGGTACCAAATAAAGAGTACATGTTGGTCTGGACTCAATTCGTTGTGTCTAGTACCTAGTTTTCCCAATTGGCAATTTTAGGTCAATTTTGGTCGTTCTCTTTGGAGAGAGTTCAAAACAAGGAGTTTGTTGCTCAAAACTTGCCTAATGTCTCATGGTACCAAATAAAGAGTATTTGTTGTCGAGAACTCAATTCGTTGTCTCTAGTACATAGTTTTCCTATTTGGCAATTTTCGGTCAGTTTTGGTCATTCTCATTGGAGAGAATTCAAAACAAGAAGTTTGTTACCCGAAACTTACCTAATATCTCAAGGTACCAAATAAAGAGTATTTGTTGGTCTAGAACACAGTTTGTTGTATCTAACACCTAGTTTTTCTAATTGGCATTTTTCAGTCAATTTTGTTCATTCTTTTTGGAGAAAGTTGAAAACAAGGAGTTTGTTGCCCGAAATTTTCCTATATCCCAAGGTACCAAATCAAGAGTATTTGTTTGTCTAGACTCAATTTGTTGTATCTAACACCTAGTTTTCCCAATTGCCAATTTTTAGTCAATTTTGGTCATTCTCTTTGGAAAGAGTTCAAAACAAGGAGTTTGTTGCTCGAAACTTACCTAACAGGTTGAGGTACTAAAAAAAGAGTATTTGTTGGTATAGAACTCATTTCGTTGTATCTAGCCCCTAGTTTTCCAAATTGACAATTTTTGGTCAATTTTAGTCATTCTCTTCGGAGAGAGTTCAAACAAGGCGTTTGTAACCCGAAACTTACCTAATTTCTCGAGGTACCAAGTGAAGAGTATTTATTTATTTCGAACACATTTTGTTATATCTAACTCCTAGTTTTCCCAATTGGCATTTTTCGGTCAATTTTGTTCATTCTTGTTGGAGAGAGTTTAAAACAAGGAGTTTGTTGCCCGAACTTTTTCTAATGTCTCAAGGTACCAAATAAAGAGTATTTGTTGGTGTAGAACTCAATTCATTGTATCTAGTACCTAGTTTTCCCAATTGGCAATTTTCAGTCAATTTTTGCAGTACTCTTTGGAGAGAGTTCAAAACAAGAGGTTTGTTGCGCAAAACTTACCTAATGTCTCAGGATACCAAATAAAGAGTACTTGTTGGTCTAGAACTTAATTCATTGTATCTAGCACATAGTTTTCCAAATTGGTAATTTTCGGTCGATTTTCGTCATTCCCTGTGAAAAGAGTTCAAAACAAGGAGTTTGTTGCTCGAAACTTACCTAATATCTCAAGGTATCTAGGCCATTTTCAAGAAGACAGAATGCGTGTTTTTGCTCTGCTAGGGTTTTCCTTTTTGCCGTTTTCAATCTAACAATTTCCACCCCTATTTCCGATCATGTCTCACAAGTTGGATCGTTATACGACTTCCTATTTACTTTCTGGCTATGCTCTCAACGACTTTAAGTTAAGAAATCATGCGGACTCTTGGCCTTAAGAGGATTTGGATGATAATTCATTATGCTCTAATGAAGGTCCAGTGGCGGCCATTGCTGAACAGCGGCTACCATCTCATGATGCCGTTAGGTCAGATGGATCGAGATTGTTGGTTGATGAAACTCTTACCCACGACTCAGGTTATGACGTCATAGGTGCTCATGGGCTGGGTGAGAATGTGACTATTCATCAACGAGGTGCTCATGGGTTGGGGCGTGAAGAAGCTAGGGTTTCGTCTTTTGAGAAGCATAGCGTGCATGGGCCGATACAGGAGGCAGCTAGGGTTTTTTATCATGGAATTCAACATTCGGCTAGGGTTTCTGATCATAGGCATGCTTTGGGGTTAGGGCTTGCTACGCGTGGCTTATTGACTAGGGCTATTGGTGATGATCAAGGGACGGAGGCTAGGGTTCTTGATGGTGGTGACCATGGAACGGCGGCTGGGGTTTATGGTGATGGTGACCATAGGACGGCGACTAGGGTCTTTGGTGGTGGAGATCATCAACCGGCGGCTAGGTTTATTAGTGGTGGAGATCACCAAAGGACGGCTAGGACTATTGGTGGTGGTGATCATCAAACGGCGCCTAGGCAGAAGGTAAGTGAAGACCTTGGTCCTACAGGGGCGGCGGCTACTGTTATTGGTGGTGGTGGCCTGAGTGGTGTTGTTCCAAAAACGGGTAATAATGACTCTTCTCTAGGGACGGCTGCTACAGAAAAAACGGGTAACCTTGGTTTGGGTAAGTTGACCGTTGGTTCTACCTTCGCACAAATTTTAAATTCCGGTCGCAATGCTCCCAACGTGATAGGAGATGATCATGATGGCATAACTGCCTCTTTCATTGCTCCAGAATCGTCCAAACCATCTATCAAAGGTAATTTCGTTTGTGTG
>JXTC01000025.1:1596068-1620946 GCA_002914845.1 Trema orientale | reverse complement strand
TATGGTGACATTAATGTTTCAGAGTGGCGCTAGTACATTGTGGTAATTAAAGTTGTGACGTTATTACATATTGTCACTTTTTACACTTACTTAACACTCACTTTGATTAATTCCAAGGAATATATAAATATGTAGCTCAATAATAATAATAATAATAATAATAAAGCTCTTAGGTGCGAGAGACTCATAAATAGCAGTTTATGAGGCAGGTATTTGCGGTTTAATAGTTGATTTAAACTTCCAAGAAAATTGGGCAATTTATCCTAAAAGTAACCTTTAATTGAAACTCAACCCTATGAAAATTAGGGAAACAGATTGGCAAAAAAGAGATTATAAATGAAATTTACAAACAAACTTAAAACTAAAAAATAACTGATAAAATCCTCTCAAAAAAAAAAAAAACCTAACCGATAAAAAAAAGGGTAAAATCAAGTACTATAAATGACTCCCAACTTAATTTCCTTGTGGTGTAGGGGAGCACCACTTGTACCGATAAAATTCTAACATGAAATTTATTCTCAATACCCGTTGTTTTGTTTTATATTTCATTAATAACCATTTTTTCATACCTATTTTTTGTACATATTTTATGTATAAAATATATGTAGTATACATTTCTCCAAAAAGGGCCATAAAAATGGATACGAATTTATTAAAAAACAGATATGTATGTAAACATGCTTTAATATAATGTATTTGTCTACTTTTAACAATTCTAACTAAATGGGATTTTTTTTTTTTTTTTTGGTTATTGGGTAAATACCGCTTATGGAAGCAGAATTACGAAGCTAATGTAAAAATTCACTCAAATAATTCTTTCACCAGATTAATCGAATGGCAATATTTACTCTTTTAAAAGTATAAAAGAGTAGTATTTATAGCAATAAAATGAAGGAGGTGGCATGGAAAGCATCCTTCATATACATATATATATATATTTAAATTAGGCCTTATATGATATTTTTAGGAAAAAAAAATTGAAAAATATAATCGGTTGCGTTTTTTTAGATTCGGTACCTGTTTATTAGAAAATTTTCATTTTTTTAAAAAATATTTAGAAAAATATCATTTTTTTAAAATAGTAACTAATAACTAGTATCCAGTTTTCGAGTACTAGTAACTAGTAACAAAAGTATTTACAAGTGGTAAATAACTGAAAACTGGTAATCGGTAACTAATTTTTCAAAAAGTAGTAACTAGTAACCATTTTAAAAATAGTATATTTTCTAAAAACTTTTTAAAAAGTAATATTTTCTAATAAAAACAGTACGAAAATTAGGAAAAAAAAAAAACCTGATCTCCATATTTTTATGATTCATTTTTGTTTTTATAGGTGAAAGTGTTAGAAACCCTATTTTTTTGTGGGTTGAACCAAAAATGAGCTAGGTAATCTAACGAGAAATTGACATAAATAGTACTAATTATGACTAAAATGACTTTTTTACGAGTATTTTGAAAAAATGACTTTTCTAGTAGCATTTCAGTATTTTGTGATCATGTATGACAAAGGGTTACACAATTTGTGACTATTGATTAGTTATGAAAAAGTTATAATTTTATAGTCACAAATTGTATAATTCCTTATCACATAGTTCGTGGCACTACTAGAAATGTCAATTTGAAAAATACTACTAAAAAAGTCATTTTGTGCCAAATTAGTACTACCCAGGTCAATTTTCTTAATCCAACTCATTTGAGAAAAGGACGTGGATAGGACTCTTTTTCAACCTTTATGGACATTTTTAGGACCAACTCCAATAATAAGTTTTGTAGGATCAAACATTGAGACCCGCGCAAGTTAAAAGACTAAAATGCCATAACTAAACTCTTAGCTAACATCACAGAAAAACTGATATTAACCTTGATTGACATGACCCCATCTCACATAATTCCCCGTAAATTTCTCTCTACTTGATCTCAGCAAAGGTCAAGTTCCATTTGACCTTATAAAAGGTTAAGATCGGCTTGACCTAAAATCAAATACTTCTTAACCTTGGGTCAAGTGGATCTTGACCTTACGACAAATTTTTAATTACATGAAGTCATGAATCATTTACCTGACTTGGGGTACTTGATCTTAGGTCAAGTAAAACTTGATATGTTGTTTACTCGGTCAGTTTATTTAGTTAATTTAACTTAATATTTGTTTTTTCATTTTTCAACCTAGACTGTAGTTTATTTGTCATTAAGTATGCAGAGTTTTTTAGATCCGACTACGAAAATTGCCCTTAACCTCCAAAAACTTTCACCGAAGTTAGTATTTTACCTCTTTGATTGATTCTTCTCATTTAAATGAGCACAAAAAGTCATAGAATGGCAAAAACTAGGCCAGCCAAATATAAGGAGTTGGTAAAATCTTTAGCCATGACGTCGGTGGGAAGGATGAGAAAGTTCATATCTAAGTCCCTATTACCAAAGAAGAATAGCTCATCTAAGTCCCTATTTATATTTTTGTTGGCTACTGCTTCAGATCAAATAGTCATTCTTGACCCTTAGGTCAAGTACTACTTGACTATTACATGACTTGGGGCCAAATAGGTAGTCTTTGACACCACGTCAAGTAGTACTTAACCACAGGTCAAGTAATTCTTGCCATGAGGTCATGAACTACTTGACCACGTGATCAAGGACTACTTGACCTGCGATATCTAGATCACTATTACAAAGAAGATAAATAGTTTAACAAAAAAAATGATTATTTCGGCACAATAATTTCTAGATCACTATTATAGACCTCATTCAAAACGTTGATAAGTCATTATGAAAGAATATCAATGCTTTCGTTCAATAGAATATATATTTTACCTTACCCTAAAATACCAAAGCTCCCCAATATCTAACAAACAAGCTTTGATTTGTTTCTAGTTTCTTAAAACTTTGATATGGACAAAAGATAGCGGAGAGGAAGAGAGAAAGAATACTACAATAATGGAGAAAATGAAGTGAAATAGCGTAAAAGAAATAGAAGAAATAAAAGATAAGAAAGAAATGACAAAAATGGCAATTTTAGAATATTTTTATTTCTCTCTCCATGAAGTCCCACAAAAGTCAAAAAGTTAGTCCTATCCATGTCAAAAAAACTTGCAAGTTCTAAAAATATCAATTAGGGGCCAAACTAGTCATATCCATGTCCTTTTCTCAAGTCATTTCCCATAGGCCCACAATGAGACTGGCCCAACCCGCACGTTATTTTGTGGGCTACGCAAGTGCTTGGCCAACCTATCTTTTCCATTAGGAAAATTACAGTGTGTGTCCTTTTTTTTTTTACACTCTATTTCAATGAATGTCCATTTTTCTTTTTTTAAAGTTAAGTAGCATAATATATGTATTTTTACACTTAGTATATCTACTTATATACTAGTTTTAAATTTGGGCACCAATCCAGTAGGTATTTTTTTTTTTTACCTATGCATAGGTATCAATTTGGCCAATGGAAATTTTTTTTGCACATTTTTTCATATTAAAAAATAGGAGAGAGAAAAAGCATTAATGATGCACGTCTTTTCATGCATCTCATTTTAGACATTGGATCACCATTAGATTATGATCTAATGGCTAAAAAAAAAATACCTATACATAGGTAAAAAAAAAATATCTACTGGATTGGCAACCTTTAAATTTATGTAGTAATTATATTAGTTTTTATACTGAGTTATCATATTTACACTTAGTATATAAACTGATACATTGATCATTTTGCCACAATATTTAAAAAATAGATATTTACTTAAAATGAGCCCAAAATTTGATTATTTTGACATAAGAACCCATTTTGGCTCTATCACGAGCCAGGTTCAGCCTTGATCAGGGCAGACCATTTCATTAAAAAGACTCGAACAGTCATTAAAATTATTTTTAAAACGAAATTATAAATTAAAAAAAAAAAAAGAGGTCGGCCAAGAAGGGTTAGGCAAGATAACTGATCCCGTCATGTTTTCATAGTTTGTTGGGAAGAGTGCATAAATACTCGTTTTTTCAAGCACATTTACACACATACACACTTTTAATTTTAATTGAAAAAAAAAAGTTTTAAAAACTATTTTTAAAGCATTTGGAGAAGTGTACACTACCGGTATTTTATACCACATACCACGATATAACATTTCAAATATAAAAATTATACTCAAAAGCTAGTGCACATTTTACCATTATAATCTATACCACACGTATCTTACATAAAAAAAAAATGTATAGCTTAAAAACATGTACGAAACTAATAAAATGAAAAACGCTGGGTATTGGTGAAATATAAGAACCAACAACAAAAAAAAAAAACAAAGTGTAAATTTCACCCCATTGGTTCACGTCGGCCTGCAAGCAACGATGTTGTAGGCCTAATCCGTCAATGTATGTGGACCTGGGCAAACCTATTATAGTGTCATGCTATAATGGATCGATACGATATTATAGCATATGGGCTTAGGCCTCGCTATGGGCTTGTTGCATCTAAAATGGGCCAAAAAGTTCTTGACCATAAAAAGGTCCTAAATAATAGTTTTTTTTTTTCATGATCAAGAGGTTCTTGATTGTATGTTAAGACGTTATTGACTCTCTTAAAAATGTTATTTAAAAAAAATAAAAAAATTATTTTGGCCCAAATTAGTCCTATTTGTCCTTTGGGAAATTGATTTAAATAGTTCAATTCTGTGCGAAAATGACTTTTTTTAGTTCACTTTTTCAAAATAACTTTTGTTGTAGTAAAAAATGACTTTTGTACTAGAATTTTGGAGACACAAAAAATGGTGTTCCAAAAAAACCCTTATGACACTTATTGCCTTTTAAGTCAAGAGTTGACCAATTTTCCATCATTTTCTCTATTTCTTCCACTATTTTCCCTCCTAAAATGTATAGTAGCTGCAACTAAAAGAATCTTTTCTTTTGGTTCTAAAGCTACACATTTTTAATTCCACAAAATGCTCAGCTAGCTCTCTCTCTCTCTCTCTCTCCCCCTCTCTCTTGCCCATCCTAGATCTGCTGACCTCCGTCCACCACCATAGCTCCATTCTCCTTCGTCTATCTCTTTCTGGTTCAGATACAAGTTTCTTCAATTTATTACTGTCTATTGCCTCCGATCTGCCGTTTGTTTTGAGTTAGATTTATTCTTCGTAATTTGTTTGAGGAAGAAGGAATGTTTTCGTTTTGTTTTAGGTCTATTCTTATTTGGGGGTTAAAAACTAAGGAGATAATAATTGTATAAGGTCATATGTTATGGATCTAGTGATTAAGATGATTAAAAACTTATTTGTTTAAAATTTTTGTCAAGTATATATTGAAAGTCACAACTTGTGTCACTTACTGTTAAAATTTATGTGACAATGTGTCAAAATACTGAGTATAATAGATAAACATATTTTTTCCTTCCAAATTTAGGTCAAATGTATATTTGATCATGGGGTACAAAAATATATATGTGACAACATTAATATCTGTGTAGCTGCTTATCAGTATTTTATGATAAATTATCACAGTATGGCATCCTATTTTAATAACATTGTGATTAGAAGTATTCAAAATTTTGGGACTATTTATCACAATTGTGAGAGTCACGGTTACAATTTCTTTTACATCGTAACTAACATTGTGAGATCTAGTTACATAATTTTTTATTTAATTGTAGATCTGTATTTCTTTTTTTTTTTTTTTTAAGACATGAACAGTATTACTGTTTTCCTGAATTACAATGGTAGGTGGGATAACAATAAAGTGGGTACAATATGTACACTTGCAAGAATCCGATCCCATTACGTACAACCAATCATAGACCATGAAATCGTTCTAGATCCCATTACGTACAACCAATCATGGACCAAGAAATCATTATAGAAGCCATGTGTGATTAATGTTGTGTTGTTTTAAAATTTGTGATAGTCACAGGTTAATAACAATAGTAATGTATTTTTGTTGCTATATTTTTACTCTTCAGTAATTAAGACTCAATGGATGATTTGGTAATCTGTAATCGATTTTCATTTTATAATAAACTTTTATTGAATGTATGCATCTTGTGTGATATCTTGAATTTCCTTGAGACCCAACACTTCATATAATTAAAGAGCCAACAGTAGCATACTAGCATCACATTTATTTTTATATATTAGTGTCATTTATGTGCGTATAATTTTTTTTAGGGGAATGTGCATATAATTTTGAGTGTCTATGTTATGTATGACTTTTTGAGAGACCCACTATATGTGTGTATGTGTGTATTTATGTTACACTAATTCATGATGGCAACGGGTCGGGTTCAGGGCGGATATAGCTATCTCACCCCCATACTCGTAGAGAAAAATCATATCCATACCCACCTCGTTTACCCATTTAAGTTGGCAATGAAGGTTCGGGTATTACCCGCACAGGTAGGTTGGTACTCATACTCGGTAAAAAATTTATTTTGAATAATTTGAAAAATAAAAAATAAATATGAATTTAAAGAGAAAAAAATCTAATGACAATATCATATGCTACAATGAATAATACGTCAATAATACAATCTAATTTTTATATGTATATATTTATTTATGTGTATTTTACATAAATTATATATATACTTATTATATATTTTTTTATATTTATATATATAATTAATAGGGTCGGGTATGTGGGGTGGGTACCCCTATACCCGTACCCGTCCTGTATTCAGATCGACTTTTTCAATTCGTACCCGTACTCGTGCTGTTTACCCGAATAGTCGGGTATCACTCGCCCTATCAGGGTCAGGTACCTGTAGGTAAACAGGTTGGCAGGTATAATTACCACTCCTGCGCTATATGTATAATTATGAGTGGATTTTTTTTTTGTGGATTTTTTTTTTTATACTTCTACAAAGCTTAAAAAGTCTTAGTTCTTCATTATTTTATTAATTCTAAGTCGAGTAGTATCTCCTTATTTTACTAAGTATTTACTCAAATATCCTTACGTATGTGTGTGAAATTAGGGGATGTTACAATTTGTATCAGTTTTTGAGTTTTAAGACGATTCTAAAGTCCACTTATATACACACGTCTAGAAAGAAAGAGAGTCTCACTCCTCTGTAAGTGTTTACTATCTATTTTGATATTGATTATTGTTTTATGATTGTATTTCGTGAGCAGCATCTTGAACTATTTGGTAAGCAAATTTATAGGACGAAATTTTTATTAGGAGGTGAGAATTGTGATATCCTGAATTTCTTTGACACCCAACTCCTTACATAATTAAAGAACCAACAATAACATTCTAGCATCACATATATTTTTATTTATTAGTGTCATTTATATGCGTCTAATGTTGAGTGTGTATATTATATATGACTTTTTGAGAGGCATACTATATATATATAAATATGTATGTATATACATATATATGTTACACTATATATATAATTATGAGCGGAGCTTTTCTTATACTTCTACAAAGTTTAAAAAGCCTTAATTCTCTTTTTTTTTTTCTTTATTAATTCTAAGTCCAGTTGCGTCTCACGATTTCACTAAATATTTACTCAAATATTATTAGGTACGTGTGTGAAATTAGGGGATGTTACATCTTGTTTGAGATATTTATATATTAATGTGACTTAGAGTCATACATTTACGACGGATAGTAACAAATAACAGTAAAAAATAATAGAGAACATGCCTCATAATTCATCTTGGTATGTTTAGTCACAGAATTTATATTTCTACATACATTATATTTTAGTATGATTTAGAGTCATACATTTGTGACAAATAGTAACAAATAATAGAGAACTTGCTACTTTATTCCTGCATGGCGGTTCTCTTCTACTTCCCCAGTATGTTTTTCAAATTAACAAAAAACGAAGGAAAAATAGAGCTCAAAAGCTCTGACAAGGACCAGTCAAGTCAAGGGTATTTTAGTCTTTTTGTTACTTAGAGAGTATTAAAAATGTCATTTTGAAAAACTGAACTAAAAATGTCATTTTGTTGCAAAATTGAATTATCCACGTCAATTTCTCATGTCCTTTTCCTGCCGTTGTCGGCTTGTTGAGTCTAAAATGGGCCAAGAAGCCCAATCTAAGCGCAAATGTCCTACTAGATTGGGCCTCACTATGGGCTCGGTCAAAGGGGCCGGGGTTAGGCAAATGCATCAAAAACGTGATTCGAAGTAACCTCTGGGAAAGGTAAGGGGGACCCATCAAAGAAGATTACGTCATCAGGACAAAAGATAATCGGATGTCAGTGGTTTCAAAGACGTGTTATCTAATATCTTCTCTCAATCTTCCAGCTAGGTTCACAAGTGGGGCCTCCACCGACCCATTTAATAATAGTTATGAAACTTTCGGATCCCAAGTTGTATTTCTTTTACTTGGCATCCCTCTTTCTTGTTTGGTTCTCAATTAGCTTATAATATATAAATCTCTCCATTACCAAACAACCCCTCTTGTGACTTGAAGCCGACAAAACATGCTCACAAATGCACAAACACGTGGATTTTACCATTAAGCATTAAAGCTCTCATTTTTTAAGAAAAATTTCACCTTGGCTAAATTTCGAGGGAATTTATGTTGTGTATTACAATTTGTAGTTTTGTACCGAAAGAGAATGTTTTTGAACTCGTATATATATCTTCATTTAGAGATTCGAACCTCTTCATATTAGTTAGAAAGGAGTGTGGTTATTAACTTACTACTGGTATGAGCAGGCAACCACTTGAACTTGTATAATTGATTACTCGAAGAATGACTTTCTCTCTTTTTTATATTTTCATGTGTCTATGACAAATTGATTCTAATTATGATTGTTATATTGTCAAATTATGATATATTTTAGTAGAATCTGCACATCACATATCGAGATGAGCGAGAGTACTCTTCTTATCTGAAATTATGTTTTCTGAATTTATATGGTTGGTTCTAAATATTTCACTTCATGTTAAAATAATATTTTTTTTCCTTTTCTTTTCTTTTCTTCAGTCATAGTTCGATATCTTAGGAAAAAGAAAATTATGATATTGAGATATGAGAGTGATGCTAATGCTATTCTTATTCGAAATGACATTTTTGAAAATGTATATGTTTGGTTCTAAATATTTTACTTAATTTCAAAGATCAAAATTTTTTTTTTCGTGTCCTTTATTTTTCTAAATAGAGTGCTAAGTGAATCGGCCTTAAAAGTATAAGCATCAACTTTGAAAGTTCAAAGGGTTTCAGATTTAATTCGTAACAAGAAATATTTGTCACATGTTTTTGTCCAATAATACTTTTTCTTTTTCTTTCCCTTTTTTCCTTTTTTTCTTTTTGGGGGGAGGGGTTAAACTAAACAAATTTTTTTAAAAAATTAACAAAACGTGACATCATTTTAATGGGTGCTATTTTATTGCTTTTGTTTTTTTTTGGGAATAATACCCACTACCAACCGGATTCTCTTTCTCCCCATTGATTATATTCTAGCTTTTAAAAAATCCACCAAGACCAAGTTAAAGGAACATTTGTCTCTCACATATAATGAAGCACATAATTAAAATTATTACATACAATTATAAATGTATGAACATTGAACAAACACATATGCTTTCAAAAGAAAAAACGCCTCTAATATAGGTATATATTTTTGCATTTTCTAAGTGTAGGGCTACTCCGACTAATTTAATTAATTTAAAATAAATTCGAGAGAATTCCATGCTTCAAATAAAAAAGTAGCTAGCAACTCATTAATAAATCACAAAATATCTCTTCGGAATCTGTGAAACTCTCAAGTTTTTTTTTTTTTAATATATGATATGAGTTCATATATAGTGGTATCGACATGAAGAAAATATACTAATTGCATATTATGCATGAAAATTCACATAAAATATTTATATTAAAAGTGTTAAATGTCATTCACCCAAGAGAAGAATAAGGGCTTTAATAGCAAGTTTTTTAATCCAAAGAAATCAATCGCAATTCGAAAAAGAGGGGGAAGAAAAATAAACAAAGAGCATGTGATACTTTTTTTGTTCAAATTTAAATTTATTTTAAATTTTTTACCAAATAATAAACTTGCAAAAAGATTGCAAATTAAGAAATCTAATTAAGGTAGTATTTTACTTTAAGATTTTATCAAATCAACGTGATTGTATTTTTAAATCTTTATATAGAAATACAACTCGATATAAATGCAACTATTAAGTCACAACGTTTTAATAATCTATTGTCAAATTATGTCAGCAACATTGGAACAACTGCTACGGATACAAAATAAATAATATTATATCAGACAGAGACGCACCATTTATTGTATTTATTTTCGTCCATATAAATATATTCATATCATATGTCCGTATAGTGCATTGAACAAGTATAATAAATAATTCCTAATTATTAGCCTAAAATTATTTTGGTATTTTGAAATGTTAAAAACCACGACTTTAGCAAGCTGAATTTGACCAAAAAGTGCTGCACGCAATAGTTTTACATTTTGTTTAAAGATTTTTTTTAATTTAAAAAAACCTCTTTTTTTTGGGTAAAAAAAAAAAAAAAACCCCTTTTTAACCATTAGAGATTCTGTTGGAATATCATCTTGGGACCAATCACTAAAGTGTGCTTTTTGTAAAGCTAGGAAGGTTTAAAAAATTTTTTGTTGTGATAGGAAAAGTATAAAACACATATAATTAAAAATAAAATGCAAAAAAAAGGAAAAAAAAAAGCTTTTACTAATCTTAAGAAAGTAAAAATGCTAGAAGGCCTAAGTAGTTTTAAACATTACACTTGTTTATATAACAAACAGTTAATATGTTATTTTGTTAAGTAATAGGACCTTAGCTGTTACAATGTCACATTCTTAGATCGTAGTTTTAATCATATTGTTTTACATGTTACTCACAAAATGTTGAAATTCAAAATCCTAAACCCTAAATAGGGTTGCTCTACAATGAGTTTCCATTGTGCCATACTTAGTTATTGATGTACTAGTTTTACAAAAATGCTAATTTGAGATTTTAACATTTTTCTTTAAATAAAAACTATAATATAATACAAAATGAGATTATTTTAGCAATCAAGAGGCTCTTAAATCTTGGTGAAAATATAGCAAAAAAATAATTAATATTTTCAAAACAAATTAAGTAATTAAAAAAAAAAAAGAAGAAAACAAAATCAAAGAAAGTCAGCTGAAGCTTCTGAGTCTGAGGGTGACAAACTATCTACCAGCGGGCAAAACGTCACCGTTTTGGATTAAATAAAAGCCCAAATCGAAAAGACCACGTTCGTGCTTCACACGCGCGATTCAATGGCACGTGTGAAAGTTGTTCCTTTTTATTTTTTATTTTTACTTTTATTTATTTTTGAACAATTTTTGTAGCTTAGCGTAGAACTGAGGTCATTTGTTCATTGTCAATTTGTCAGACACCGACAGCTTGCCTTTCGGCTCCACCTGCTGTGTTTACAGCTCGGCTCGGCTCGGCTCCGCAGCTTTGCTTGGACTCCACTCTCTCTAGAGTCTCCGTGTATTCTTTTTCATAATAATAAAATTTTTCTACCATGTTTTGTAAATTTTTATATTCTATTTTTGTCTCTACTAATATATTATTTATCTGTAAGAATATATTATCGTCATCATTTTCTTTGTTGGAAATTAATAAATAAACATTTATGTATTTAACAATTTCATGACATTATGTTTGAGCTTTGCAAGATTCGGAAAAAAGAAAAGTGGGAAAGAATAAAAAACATGGCCCAAGAAAAATCCCGAACAACATAGGTAAAAAATGAAATTGAGAATTAAATTTGAAGGCTATATTACTCAAATATGCGAGCATACCATTATTCAAAATGAAAAGCTAAATATATTTAAAATACCATTAAAATGTTTTTTAAATAGGTTATATTTTAAATTTTCTAAAAATTCCTTCGCCACTCTAAAATAGTAGTTGTATCACCTATAAAAGTAGGAAAAAAAAAAAAGAAAACTCTTTACAACCCTCTGAACTTTTTCCCCCTCTCTCTCTTTCTAAAATTTCTAGAAAGCACTTCCTACCTTCTATCCCTAATTTTTCTTTTTGGTTAAAAAAAAAGAAAATCCCTTTCCCCTCTTTCTAACAACCTTCCATCTTCTTTCTTTTTTTTTTTCCCAAATATATAAATAGCCTTCAAAGTTGGTAAAATTGACACATATATACATAGCGGTGGAGTCTAAGTAAGCCAATAAATCTTTTTTTTTTTTTAATTTTTATTTATAATTTTCCTCTGAAAAAGAAGAATAAAAAGAAAAACCGGTTCGGTTCGACCCGGCTCAGAAAAGCCAAGCCAAAACCAGCCCAAGAAAAAGAACCAAGCCGCCGTGTGGTCCCCACTTCCAGACTGTCCCGAGTTCACTAACACACAACACAGTCTCTCTCTCTCTCTCTCTCTCTCTAAAAAAGTCGTCTTCTTCCTCCATTTTTTCTCTCTCTAACTTTCCCAAGCTCTTAATACCATCACTTCCTCTCCACTCTCTCTTCGCTTTGCTCTCTCTCTCCCATAAGAGAAAGTAAAAGAAAAACCCTTTCTTTCTTTCTCTCTCTATATCCATTTTCCTTCCCTCCAAACACTCCCCAAAACCCATTTTTTTTTTTTTTCTTCTTCTTTGAGCGCCATGGAGCCTCGCGTCTATGGCGTCTCCTTCTTCTTACTCCTCCTCTTCTTCTCCTCGTTTTCCGACTCCATAGCCGCATTGCCCAAAAACCCACCTCAGAAATCGTCTTCTTCTTCCTCCTCCTCCTCCTCTGGCCAGATTAATTCCAACTCGGTCCTGGTCGCGCTTCTCGACTCGCACTACACTGAGTTGGCCGAGTTAGTGGAGAAGGCCCTTCTGTTACAGACCCTCGAAGAGGCCGTGGGCAAGCACAACATCACCATTTTCGCCCCCAGGAACGAGGCCCTGGAGCGCCAGCTCGACCCGGAGTTCAAGCGGTTCTTGCTCGAGCCCGGGAACCTCAAGTCTCTCCAGACTCTCCTCATGTTCCACATTATCCCCCAGCGAATCGGGTCCAGCGAGTGGCCCGGGTCCGGCCCGGTCCACCACCACACGCTCGGGAACGAGCGCGTGCATCTGGGCAGCAAAGGGTCCGGCGAGAAGACCGTCGGGTCGGCCGAGATAGTCCGACCCGACGACGTGGTCCGCCCCGACGGTGTGATCCACGGCATCGAGAGGCTGCTCATCCCGCGCTCCGTGCAGGAGGATTTCAACCGGAGGAGGAGCCTCCGGTCGATCTCGGCGGTGTTGCCGGAGGGTGCGCCGGAGGTGGACCCCAGGACCCACCGGCTGAAGAAGCCGGCGGCCCCAGTTCCGGCCGGGGCTCCACCCGTTCTCCCCATCTACGACGCTCTGGCCCCGGGTCCCTCCCTAGCTCCGGCGCCGGCGCCGGGACCAGGTGGGCCACGTGGGCACTTCGACGGCATGGCCCAGGTCAAGGACTTCATCCAGACCCTCCTGCATTACGGCGGGTACAACGAAATGGCCGATATCTTGGTCAATCTGACGTCTCTGGCCACCGAGATGGGCCGGCTGGTGTCGGAAGGTTACGTAATTACGGTTTTAGCCCCGAACGACGAGGCGCTGGCGAAGCTCACGACGGACCAGCTCAGCGAGCCGGGCGCGCCGGAGCAGATTGTGTACTACCACATCATACCGGAGTACCAAACGGAGGAGAGCATGTACAATGCCGTGAGGCGGTTCGGGAAGGTCCGATACGACACATTGAGGCTGCCCCATAAGGTCACGGCGCAGGAGGCGGATGGCTCGGTGAAATTCGGGCACGGCGACGGCTCGGCGTACCTTTTCGACCCCGATATCTATACCGACGGCCGGATTTCGGTTCAGGGGATTGATGGGGTGCTCTTCCCGCCGGACGAGGGCCCCACCAAGACGGAGAAGAAATCAACTCCTCTTGTCAAGGTTGCCACCAAGCCCACCAGAAGAGGTATTGTCTTGCTCTAATTCTTTCTGATCAATCATCAATTTTTTTTTTTTATTATTTTTTTTATTTTTTTTATTTTAAGTATCTTTTGCTTGTTTTGTTTTGGTTAATTGATTTTTGATTAAGTTAGGTGGAAAGGGTTTTAGCAATATAACCAGGATTAAGACCAATGTTGATGTTAATAATCCGTGTTAACTTGTGGTGGAATACAGATAAGAGTTTACGGTATAGTAATTTATGATTGTGTCTTTGATGAGCCTTTTTTTTCAACATAGCGTGTGGAAAACTTGGATCTTCTTGTTTAGAGAATATGCCAAGCTTGCAATACTACATTCCAAAAAATGAAAAACTTTAATCTAAGATATGGTGAGAACGAAAATTTCTGGTTTGGCTTGGAGATAGTGATGGTCGGTGAGAAGTGAAAAAATATAAGTAAATGATATCACGGGCTTTGTCTTTGAAGAGCTAAAAAGATTTATTAAAAAAGAGGGGAAAATGTTTGCTTGAGCTATGAAAAGTTGTGTCCCACCAATGTGTTGTAATGTCTGAACTGTTATGTGCTTATTGGCTATTTGCCACCGAGTCCATGTGACCATAATACGCTAAACCAGGTTTTGCCTAAAAGAGGCCAGGTTTGCCCCAGCTGTGAGTTGTGGTTTGGTTTCTTTCTCCATCCACCAAAACTTTGATGCCCTTAAAGGGAAAGAAAAAAAAAAAAGGAACAAGAACAATTTGCATTATTATATTCCCCACCCTTTACTCATTCTATTCTCAATTATGATAAAAAATTAGCTGGCATGATTTGTTCTGTCTTCTTTTGAATCTTTTGGCATATTTTATTAGCTGACCTTAGATTTTTGTATGTGGGTTTTACAGTTAAGGCAATCTTGAGTAAGCCAAACTCTGCAAAAATCATTGGCTTTATTTGTTTATGTTCTCAAATTTATTATAAGCATGTGTTGTTGGATTATTTTTTTTATTTATTATCTCTTATGGGTTGACTTACAACTTGTTATTACCTAATTGGGTATTGCAGGAAAGTTAATGGAAGTAGCTTGCAATGTGCTTGGAGTTTTTGGTGTATCTTCATGTCAATAAAGATAAAGCTCTCTCAGTTAAAACAAAAAACAAAAAACTCAATACAGAAGGGGATAATTGTCTTTGTATAAACATTCATAAGTGGTAAAAGAAAAATGCCCTTTTCATTATTTGTGTAATTTTTGTTCAAAAAGTTGCTCATCTTCTTTTTAGCTGAACAAGAGCTTTGCTGTATATATTATATATGCAGTGTAGATTGCCCCTGCCTGCTACTGGAAGAAGAATATATAAAGAGGAGAGAGAGAGAGTTTGCTTTGGAGAATTTTTCTTACTTACAGTCTTACAGAAAGAGAGAAACAAGTGTTACTGTTGTTTTTGTCATAAAAAAATACTGTAATTACTTACAATATCTTCATTTTTTTTAATAATTATTTTATGTTTGTTTTCTCTATTGTATGCTATGAATATGAACAGCTTGGAAAGCTTTACTTCCCTGATCATCATATCGTAATCATACGTTGGGTTCTTTGTCCATTCCTTGATTGAGAGTCAAATAATTCAATCATTAAATTGTCTGTGTTTTCTTCTGCACTTTTTCTCTTTTTACATTGATAAACACTTGGGCCATCTTTATTAATCCCTAATGCCTAATGGGTCATATGGAGAATAAAGATAAGAAAAGTGTCTTTTGAAAAACATTTGTATACAAGTTTTGGCGAATTTCTCACATAATTAGTGAAATTGAGAAAAAATAAAGTCACGTAATTTTTTCTTATTTCTTTCTAAATCCTTTCTCATTAGGATGTTTTGCATTATGAATTAATAATGTGTCCTTATATTTTGTTGTGGACCTACATTTTGCCGCATAGTTTACTTCGGATTCTTGAAAAAATTGAGTTTGTGGTGTGAATGATTAAGTGGGTAGTTGGATGACTTATTTAATGATTGTGATTAAGACATCGTAAGATGGTGGTGGTCTTTCATGGGCTGGTATTCTTTGTCATTGTTATAAATAGATTAAGAAACTCGACCATAATCAATTATTCGATTTTTCTCTTTAATATTTTCCCACGATACTTGCTGAATAATGTATCTGTATATAATTTATAGTCCAAGCTATGCTTTAAAAAATAATTCTTGCAACCGTTGTGATAGTCCAATATGTATGTGTCTTTATATTCTTGCACCTACACATCTTTTTAGCATTTTTCTTGCTCACCGACAGTCTGTGTGGTCTTTTTTTTTGTTTTTGTTCTCTCTTTTAGAATCTTTTAAGAAAAAAATGTTGTTTTTATATTTTTGGCTCTAGGAGAAGGGGGTGTGGCCCAGCAACACAGATGGAACAGAGTGTATTGGGCTAAAGCCAAAAATATGAACTTTACTTGAAGCAGACAGAACCGGCTCCACCCCATTGACTTGGATTTGTACGTAAGTTAGAGTAATTTGGATTAAAATGACATTTTTGTGACTTTTTTATTATATTCTTCGAAACTAGTTGTAAAAATTATGATCTGGTGACTTCTTCTAACCAGTTATAAATATTTAGGACTATCAATCATAAGAACTCACAAAAAGATCATAATTTTATGACTAATCTTGAAATAGTTTTCAATAAAAGAGGTCATAAAATTATCACTTGAATCCCAAACAAAAAACTTCTATACCTGTCCATTTCCACATTGGCTTAGAATTTACTTTTTTAACTTTAAATTTCCCATTCTCTAATATTGATCCTTCGGTACAAGGCAGAGAATATGTATTAGAAGTTACAAACTTCCAAACCCTGACAAAGACAGAACAACATCAACATTAAATCCCTCCAAGTGGGTTTATGTCCTTTTACAGACTTTTTCTAACATTCGTTAGGTTTATTTATTTATTTATTTTTTATTTTTTTGGGTTGGTGTTTTGGCGAGGGAGGGTGTTAGTTGCCTAGTTGGTTGCAATGGTGAATTCTATGTGAAATGTTTATTCAATAAAAGATTAATGCCACATATTGATATGCATTAGTAGTTTTTTTTTTTTTAAAAACTAATTCTATATTTTTGCTATTGATAGCAAAATTTATATATTATTACAAAAGAATTTGCTCATGCCATGCTTGGTGCTTGTATCAGGTATATTGTCTTAGTACACAATGTTTTATTTTGCATGTACTATACGAGATGTAAAGATTCTATTAGAAAGTGAATACTACTCAGAGAATGAGAAAGAGAAAGCGGAGAAAGGAGAAAAAAAAAAGTGAGGAAGATGGAAAGAAGATTGAGAATATAGAAAGAGACTAATATAATGCAGTATAATACTATACAATATACTATTTCTTTATAGTAACTAAATTAGTATTCGGTATACCGTATTAATTTAGAGAGGATTACCAGCAATAATTCTTTGACAGATACTATCTTCTATTTATTAAATTTGTCCAATTTAATTGCAGAATTAGTATATAAGATAAAAAAGAAAGCCCAACTATTAGATTGAATGGGACAAGTGCCAAAAATAGAAGGTATTGTCCTGTCTGTCAAAGAGTTTGAGTTGCTAGCAAATCTCTAATTTGAAATATCATATTAAGGTATATAATACGATATAACAACAAAACATAATATTGTATTAAAATAAAACCATACAGTACAATACAATGTGTAATAAAGTGTACCAAACATACCCAAGGTTTACATAATAATTTCTGATTGATTGAAGATCTTGTGGTTGCAATGCATATATTTAGTATTTTTCTTAAGTGCCATCTACAAATACTACAATGCCTCTGTTATGTTAAATAGCTAGAGGACAGTCTTTTTCCCTACTGAACTTCCTCTATTTCCTCAGTTGAATCGTCTTTACATTTGAGTTGGCCTGTCAAGGAGAAGAGATCCAAATTTCAATCACTTACTTTATTTTAAGCCTCAAAATTCCATTTCCAAAACGTTGGGAACAATAATGATCAAGTAGGGCTGTTTCAGAAACAACCTACTGCGGAAATTGGCACAACCAAACTGCATACACTTGGTTGTTTGTCTGTTTTTTTTTTTAAAAAAAAATTAAATTGTATTATTTAGTTTAGAAAATTCTCAAACTAAGCAGTGTAGTTGCTGCTGAGGTTTAAGGAATTCTCTCTCTCTCTCTCTCTTTTTTTTTTTGGAAGAAATTAGATTTAGAAAACAAAAAGGGTCTTAAAGTACAATATCCGAATTTTGAGCCTATTTAAGTAAATGTTAGTTTTTCAATTTTATAGCAAAATGATCGGTACATCATTATACGTACTAAGTATATAAACTAAAACTGGTGTATATGCCAAATATATATACTCAACCATTTAGCTATAAAAAAAGAATAACATATTAAACTAAGTATAAAGAAAAGTACAAACATTCTAATTTCCTAAACAAAAAAAAAAAGGTCATTAAAATGGCATGGGTAGGACTAATTTGGGCCTAAATGATTTTTTAGTACATTTTTTTTTTCAAAATGACATTTGTAGGAGTGTTAAGGACTTGATCTATGGTCAAGAATTTCTTGATAATGAAAAGTCCTAAATATTATTTTTTTCATAGTCAAAAAGCTCTTGACTATAGGTCAAGTGATTCTTGATACTCCCAAAAATATCAGTTTTTAAAAAAATGCACAAACAAGTCATTTTCGCCCAAGTTAGTCCTATCCATGTCATTTCCTCTATAATATAAGAAAATTTGATTTTTTATGGTAATTTTAAAAAAAATTGAAAAATCTTGGATTTAATTATAAAAATAACACTTTTAAAAGTATTTAAAAAATACCACTTTTTATTAATTGATGAGATACTTAGGGTAACTAGTCGAGTTATTTGAAGTAACTTGAACAGTTACTTTAAATAACTAGATTTGTTACTATTAGTAACTAACTAGTTAACTCGAGTACCATTGAAAAATACTAATTCTAAAAAAATAATATTTTTCTAAATATTTTTTTAAAAGTGTTCTTTTTCTAGTAATACTTTTAAAAAGTGATATTTTCTAAATTAATCCAAGATTTTAAAAAAAAATCAAGAAAATGACATAAATAGGACTAACTTGGGTCAAAATAATTTTTTTGTGTATGCTTTTAAAAATGACATTTTTAAGAGTGTTAAAGAAGTTTTGACTGTAAGTCAAGAGCTTCTTGACCATGAAAAAAAAACCATTATTTAAGAATTTTTCATAGTTAAGAAACCCTTGACCATAGGTCAAAAAGTTCTTGACACTTCTAAAAATATTATTTTTAAAAATATACACAAAAGGTCGTTTTGGCTAAGTTAGTACTATCCATGTCCTTTTCTCAAAAAAAAAAAAAAAATCAGCTCATCCGGGATTTTTCAATTTTTAGTCCTTTGGGAATNGCAAAACAATTTGAAAAATACGGTGGTCAGCATTTTTTGAAGATGCGGTATTTTTATTAGAAAAATACTATTTTTTAAAAAATATTTAGAAAAATATTATTTTTAAAATAGTAACTAGTAACCGGTAACCAGTTTCTAGAAACTGGTAACTAATAACTAAAGGTATTTATAACTAGTATATAACTGGTAATCAGTAACCGGTAACCAGTTTTCAGAAACTGGTAATCAGTAACTATTTTTAAAATAGTATTTTTCTAAATATTTTTTAAAAGTGATATTTTTCTAATAAAAATCGTACGAAAATTTGAAAAAAATCCGAGTTCCGTATTTTTGTAATTCTTTTAGTTTTTATACGTAAAAGTGATAGAAACCCTGTGGCCCGGCCCCAAGCTAAAATTAAAAGCCCAACGTAAACTACGGCCTAAAATTATGGGGCTTCTAGTAAAACGGCCGAATTTTGGTGCCCTTAAAAACATGCCCCTTTTTCATTCTTAGCAAATTAGTTGAGCATCAGTTGGAATTGATATACACACGTCCCAGAGTAAAAATTTGTTTACTGAATATAAAAACTGTTGTAGTATATAGATCCTGGTATATCAGATACACCAACCTAAAAACTGACTTAGTCAATCATTTAGCCATAAAAGAGGAAAGAAAAAAATGACGTTTACTGTAATGAAGTATGTATTAAAAAGAAAACAGTACGTAAAAAAAAAAGACATTTACTATAATGAAGTGCTGAAACAAGAAGACATTTACTATAATTACTCTAAAATTATTGCTTGTCGAATTTACCATAAGGCTAGAATACATTAAGACCTTACCACATATGAAATTCCAACCTTTTCAGACAGCAAGGTTTGTTTACAAAGATAGACCACACATGTAGTTTGGCACACTAAATAGAGGAATATTGGAAAACAACCAATATCAGATTGCCCAACTCTTTACATCTTATATTCATATAGAACTTGTTACTATAGCCCTTTTGATCATGAAATTGATCACTCTAGCCAAGTTTCAGGCACATAGTAGTTGCTACAACTTAAACATTTGTTACCTACTTCAACTATTTCACCTCAAAAGACCAGCGTGGTAAGGGGAAGAGAGTTTAATTATTGTTGCATTTTACTATGCTTCCAAATTGAATTCCAGTAGTATTGAGTGGGCCACTGGGCCTCATACCTCACCCAAGGCAACTAGACACAAATCAGCTTATTTAGACTTCCTTAAGCGGTCTTTCTTATCACCACAAAAAGTGGGTCCCTTAATTCACTCTAGGCAACCTTCACTTTTTGACCTAATTTGACTTGAACTTGGGACTTAGTGCCTCCTCTAATACCAACTATTGGTTTTGTACCTTAACCATTCCACCTCCACAGATTACCATGTTAGGTATGTATCATTCCACCTCAAAAGATCAGCGTGTTAAGAGGGTTTAATTCCTTAAACTAGGTAGGTAACAAAACTGTTATCAAAAAAAAAAAAAAAAAAAAAGGTAGGTAACAAAACTTTCGCTCTACTTTGAGATAGCATAAATACTAGTACTTCTACATATTAGAAGAGATTTAATGGCATAAATATAAACATATGTATCCACTTATGTACAAACAGAACTTGGAGATGTTACGTTTCTATGTCCTTTGCAAATTGGATTTCCCTACACAGAAACAGAGACAGGGGAAAGTCAATATTCATGGCTTTGAGACCTTTTTGAGCCAAAAGAGAGACTCTACAATCGTTAGTTGCATACAACTTGAAGACATGTAAGAAAAAGGCATCCATCAACTTTTCTATAGAACACCTCATTTCACGGAATACTCAAGACAAGAATTTGAACTCTTCTTTTTTGTCAAAAACACTTCCAAAAGTTCCCAAATAATGATTCTATAACTTTAAAAGCACACCAGTAATTACATTAACCTCCAGAGTAACAATAAATGACACTTTCACCAGTGATTCATAACCTCTATATTCACAACAATTTGGAGCTTTAAGAAAGTTTTTCTTTTAAAACTATAAACACAATGTTGTATCAGAAATTTGTCTCAAACACCAACTGCAACTTCCTGAGGCATGATGTCATGGGCAGCAGGTGCAATCAGTGCTTGAGCATTGTTCTCACCAGAATTCTTTTCGGAATCTTGGTCTACTGTGCTTTCTTTTTGGCCTGGTCTTTCTTTGCCAGTGGATTTTGGTTTCTTTGTCTTCACAGGCTTCAATTCGGTTTTACAAGCCACAGTTTCCTGAGAGTGAAGCTTAGGTTGTGACTTTCTGATCACCGGCTTCTTCGAATCGCTGACATTTTTATCAGACCTGTTGTTTGAATTGTTCTGGTTTTGGTTCAGAGGCTGGCTTAACGAAACACTACCTTCTGAAGAGTTGCTCAATGCAGAATTGGTGATCTTATTCCTTCCCAGCTTTGGAGATTTTGCACGCGTAGTGGGAATCTGATTTAATTAGTAGATAAATTGTTAGGACAATTGCTTAAATATAAGTGTGTGGCTTGTAGAAAGATTTTGTTACCTTTTTAATTTCAACTTTTGGAGGAGGTTCCCTATAGAAATTTGGCATTGGTGTAGCTTTAAATGTCATGCTCTTCCGTAGTAGCTTAATCTCAGCCTCCTGGTTTTCCTGCAAGATAACCATACAGAAAGAAAGTGAAAATGTTTTGTACTAAAAAGAAATAGAGAAGTTCAAAGTGTGTCAAATTTTTTAGTCCCGACAATACCTTTGATTTTGCTTGCAAGTTAGTTTTTTCTTCCTCCTTCGCCTGAATCTTCTCCTCAAGCTTTGTAAAGAACTGAATGAAACAATGAACAACAGCGCATAAGAGTTAACATTTTCTGCATTTATTTTAATTTTAAAGAAAAATCTAACACTTAAACATCGTCAATAACCTCCTTCCGTTTCGCAGCACGTTCATCCAGCCTGAAGGCAAATCCTGCAGCGCTGCTTTTTCGGCCCCCATGAGGAGTAGTACTTCTGATGACAGTACACGGTACCACAAAAAGCTTAGTGTAAGACAGAGTGAGGAATTGATGCAAACAATAAAAAAGAGGAACAACAAATGACAAAATCATCTAGGATCATACGAAGTAGTGGAATGAACATCATCCTCCTCTTTAAGCTGCTGAGCTATTTTGACAGGAGCCGGATTTTGATCAGTTGGTCTACAAATGTTGTGGCAAATATCATAAGAAGAAGGAAACTATATGGTAAATTTATATCAAATCCTCCAGTCACATTGTCTTTTTATGAAGACAAAAGATGGATTAGTAAAAGAATCCCATTTGCAATTTTTATTGGACAGAGACAAATGACCATAAAGTTCTGTAGTTGGTCAAGTAGATTGTAACTTACATGGATGTATCAGATGAAGGGCCATTAGCAGCTTCACTAACAGAACCAAGCTTCGCAGACTGATTAAACCAAATATAAATGACAGAGTTAATCACATAGTTAAGAAATTGTAATAAACAAAAGAAAAGAGACCCTTACTGCAGATTGTTTAATGCTAGGCAATGATGTCAATGTAGCCCTCCGGGAAGAAGCACCATTCATTTTGTTCTCTTCCTTTGATTGTACTCCTGCAACGGTCGAATGCCTAGTTGGACGGTTCAAAGAAGATGATGAAGTGACTGTTCCATTGGCCAAAGGAGTCTCAGCTTTAGTTCCATTTTCTCGAGCATGTTTGGTTTCTCTTTTCACTAGTAACCCATCAAGACTTTTCTTCATACCATCAGCTCGAGCTCCTCGAGCCGGGAAGGAAAGACTCTGAGAAAGGATTGCCCTCTGGTTTCGAGACGACTGAGTAGTGCTTTTCGAAACTTTGTCCTTAATAAGTTTGCTGTTCTTTGAGGAACCATTGTTTGGAGCATGAGAATCCTGTCCACACAAAGGACTAATCAAAATGATAACAGCTAAAGCTAAAAGTACTCCAAGAGTTATAGTAAGCCAAAAAGAAGTTTACCTTAGTAGTTTTTGAATTTTTACTCAGTGGAGCAGTCACCGAGGCCTTAACTGCCTCACCAGAAGAATCTAGGCCATCATTGACTGTTACAGCTTCAGATTTTCCACTCACGGTGGGAACTTTCTCCCCAAGATCAGCATTCTGGCCCCCTTTATTCAAATTGGTAACTGATTCTTCCACATGGTTTCCCTCAACAACACATTTCTCATCCTCCAAAGCGACCCCGTTTTCGGATTCCATAGATTAAATGCTTTAACAAATTCAAGGGGAAATATTAGCAAACATGTAATGTTCAAATCACATAAGCTAATAAAGATGGTTTAGAGAGTAATTTGGGCAACCAAATACAAATCTTTCAAGTTATAACAAGTAAATATATTAGCAGAAGTAAAAGAAAGTAAGCAGATGTAGTAGGAAGCAGCAAAACATAGACCCAGAAATTAAGGGGAGAAATGGTTTAAAATAATATAACATGAGATCTACAATATCAAAATAACGGGATCAGGTCAAAAACATCAACATCTGATTGGTACCCCTTATAAGAACAAGAATCCAATGCTATATCTTTCAGCTAAACAAATATATGGAAAATCTGAATCTTTAAAAAGCATATTCTGCTATTTCCTTAACCACCCTGGAGAAATAGGAAGCTATCCTTTCAACATTAATTTTACCATAATTAAAAACCAAACACAATTTGTAGCATCACCTGGGTGTTGATTGAAGGAAAACAAAATAGAATTTTATGTTTGACAACCAAGAAATTGTTCCAGAAAATTAGATCACAATGCATACATAATTCCAACACCCAGTAAACATTGTTATTTACATGCCAAACTATCCTAAAATGTTACATGTATAGAACTATCAAAATTCAACCACCCCCTTTCTAGATCAAGCCATAGTTTCCATACATAATATCTATTTTTTCACTAGAGTAAAGAAATGTAATTCAGACCAAATAAGATAAGAAAATTACATAGTCACTCTAACATGCTCCAATCCTGAAACCCAGATTCCACATTCTTTTGCATACTACATTTCTAATAGACCATAACAAAGATTCAAGAAAACTAATCCTATAGCTATACTTTTCATCATTCTAGAGCATACCCAGATGAAATTATATAAAAATAACAAAAAATCTCAAATACCCATTTGACCAATCAATACAACCAATCAAAAAACAGTAAAAAAAAAAAAAAAAAGAGCAGAGTTAAGCAAAAAACAGAGTAGTAACCGCCATAGATCAGGAAAATAGAGAACATACAGAGCTTGGTATGTAGATTCTGAACTTGGGTTATGGAGATTTGGCTTGAAATACTTATACGAAGGAGGAAAAGAGTGGATTAAGGTCTTGGTGGAATTGAAAAATGGAAGAGAGTGAATTATGAAGGAGTGAGAAAAAAAACAGAGCGGATTTTGAGAAGAGAGATGTATATTGATAATGGGTTTTAGAGAATAGAAGCACTTGGGGATGGGTTTTAAGTGGGTTTGATTGGTTTGAGTCTGAGATAGTTGAAATTGAAAGCTACAGAGAGAGTTGTTGTTGGTGATACTTCTTCTCTCTTCTTTCTCTCTGGCTTGGCTTTTGGTTCGACAAATACGAGAGAGAGTGTGTGTGTGTATAGAGCTTTT
>JXTC01000025.1:1569728-1596007 GCA_002914845.1 Trema orientale | reverse complement strand
AGGTTATTTATATCTCGTGCACAATATTTCTCTCTTATCGTCGGGAAAAATAATATAATTTAGTTGATTATTATCTTTTTTAAAATGAATTTAGTCGACTATTTGTTATAATTAATTTCTATAATATGTCAACATGTGTATTGGATTCATTTTAAGTGTTGATTTGATTGAATGAAGTTATTGTTTTGTTTTGTTTTTCTTTTTTTTTTCCTTAAAAAATTTTTAAAAGTGCGTTGAAGAGTAAACTGAATTACAAAATAATTTCCTAAATAGCTAAGCTTGATTAGAGTGTATTAAAAATAAGAAGATAAACCGGAAAAAAAAAGGGTTTTGGCTGTATTATGTTATGGTGTAATAATTGTTTCAGAAATGATTTATTACATACTTATGGATAAGAAAAATGTAGTTGGGTACACAACTTGAAGCTTCTAAATTTAATCAGTCTTAATTTACTTCTAGACATGAGCAAAACCACCATTAATGTCAAATGTTAATGAGTTAAATTATGCTATTATCTTGTTGCTTTTTACCATATTCAAACAAAGTTAATGTTAGGATTAGCTTTTTCTTTTTGATTTGGGGGAGGGAATGTAAAGTGGGAAAGTACTATTTCTAATAAAATTAATCATTTTACTTTAGAATAATATACAATTATCTAGCAAATATACACTACAAGACCCTCCCAACATTGCATAATTATGTATCATGACCCTTTTCATTAGTTGTTAGAAAAGACTAATTAAAATTACGCACAAATGGGTCTTTTTCATATAGTTGGTGATTAACTCTTTGGATCACTATTATTCGATATATCTTATCAATACCAAACAATGAAACTAAAAGGAAAAGAAACCCAAATTTGGGAGCACTTTTTCTATTTCATTTTTCATGATGATTAGGTAGAAGATTAGTCTCAAAATTAAACCAAAAAAAATAAAATTCTAAGGGTATTTCCGGTCATAAAATCCCAATCACCACAACTGTGGTGGGGGCAAAATGGTCAAATTGTGATTGAAACCAATGATTGAAAACAACCGAAGGCCACTGTGCGGGAACGTGGGAAAGGTTCATGTGTGTTGGAGCCGCAGGTGGTGGTGTTGTCCTTCTTGATGACGTGTCAGGACCGAGGAACATGATTGGTCTCACGTTTGGCCAACCTGGACACGTACCCCACCACTCCCACCAACCGCGCGTGAGCTGTAAGAACGTGGGGGAAGAGGAGGGTAGTGAACTCCAACGGCTGGCTCTCATGGAGGAAGACAATCACAGCCGTTGATTTAGGAGGGGTCTATCATATGCCACGTGTCATCTTCCAAGGGACCCCACCTTTGAAATTTTTGTTTTGGCCTTGGGATTTTGTGGGTGGTACGTTGCATTCAAAAGGCTAGGCTGGCCTCTCTCTCTCTCTCTACAATGTCTATTTCATGATGATTTGCTAATTTGAGTCGTGGGCACAAGAAAACTAATGGATCTTTTTTATAGAACTTTTATTTTTTATTTAATGACATATTGATTAAAGAAATTTGTGAATATTTTTATAAAAGAGGAATCTCATGTGGGTTTTTATGTATAATTGATTATAAGATATTGACAGAGGAAAGCCACATTGTAGAAGTTGGGTGCTTCATTCATTTTTTATGCAATGATCCTTTAATTAGACATATTTGTGAATATTTATAAAGTAAATCTCATGTGGGCTTCATATATTGTAGATTATAAGCATTGTAGAATATAAAAAAAAATGTCCCTTTTTTATTTTCTTTCTTTTGCACTTTTCATTTGGTTACAAGTTTAATTTGGCAAGCTTAGTATTTGGGTAACTTCTAGTAAGGATAGCTTTGTTATTTTACACCAATTTCTCCCAATTTTGTAAATATTGAGGGTGAGATTCAATAGATGGTTAAATCTGAAAGTTTGTTGTAATAAAAGATGTAATTTTAGGAGTTCCTTTGCTGTCTTCGAAAATACTTCTTTTATCAAAATTGCACATAACAAAATATTTTAATGATAATTCCCCTAAAAGATTTATAGTTTGTGATTTCTTTTCTTGCCATTTGATAGGGAAAGGAAAAGAGTGATGGAGAAGATGTAAATTGGTATATTATGATAACTTCTCCATGTGTCCCATTCTACTAAGAAGATGTTACTATGACCCAACAAGCACAAACTGCTTGTCCCTATATTAAAAAATAGTGTCTCCTTGACATCTATGGCCTACCTCATCCATGCCAAATGGGAAATAATGAAGCCCTCTGCAAACTCTTAAGAGTTTCAATGAGTTAGACAATCCTTTATTTGCAAAAAAAATGGTCCAATAATTTTTTTTTTCCATGTAATAGACAATATTTGTTTGTGAGAGAATGACCACATAATTGACTGCCCTCTAATATGAACCTCATGGGGTGTTTGAAGGTCTCTCTGCAACTTGTCCATTAGTAATTAAACAACTGGTTCTTGGTCACAAAACTTGTCCCATTGTGAAACATTATTTCTTTTCTGGTGTTGTCCTATCATAGGGTACTTATTTATATCATATGATTTCAAAGGTTACCTTATAATATGATCCCTTTAAAGTTTAAGAGCTTGTTATTGGTATTTTTTATTTTTGCTCTTTTTTAATCTTTAAGGATTATTTTAACTTATGAGGTTGGGAACTTGTTAAACTAAAGTTTAGTTAGTAGGTCAAGCTATATCATATCTCCTTTTCTCAATCTTTTCAGTTTTCAGTGTCTAAACAAAACAGCTTACCATACTTATGGCTCCCCACTTTAGCTAATCTGTTTTTAGTTGTAAATTATTTTGGGACATGATATTATTTGAAGTCCTATTTGAGTTTATGGATCTGGAGTTGAGCCAAATGATAGTTGGTAGTCTCCAAAGTCACCATTTTTGATTGTCCAAATGTGCTTAGAGCAACATATTGAAGTGTCCTTAAGCATAATTGAGTGCCCCACTTTGGTGTGGTTTTATTGTGTCATATCTGTTTTGATACCCCACATAGGTTCATCTTGAAATTTCATTAGAAATATCATTTAATGGAGCTAATGACAATTTGTTTTAGAAAACCATATTATTCCAAATCCATAATCTATTTGTGGAAAAGCTCCAAAAATTGAGTCAGAAAATAGTGTCGTTCCTTAAGAGTGCAGAAATATTTTCAATCTCTTTTTGTTTATATCATATAATTAGAGTTTTTAATAAAGTGTACTCTCTTTCACACTCGAAAGAATTTATTTAATTTTGGAACGATTAGTATTAATAATGGCATTTGAAAGGCAAGTTCCACCAACCACTTTTTCCATAACTGTGTAGTTATCCAATGCAACTTTAAGAGGAAGAAATTAACATTTTTAAAAGGGGTTTCCCAACAAAAATGCAGCCTGCAAATAATCTGTCGGTAGTACAAGTACAAAGAATGAAGAAAAACATCTAAAAATCACTGCAAAATAACTGACACAATTATGAAGGTCCTTGGTTCAAGCATTGAAGGGTACAAACTTTCCCCTATGTAGTACTTTTTGGCAAAAGGGAAAATAACATGTACTTAGAAAATAAAAAGAAAATTAGTAGAAGTGATTTAGGGAATGACATTCCAATAAATCAAAATGAGATCATTTTTTGTGTGCTAATTTTGGAGGAGGAAGGAGAAGCAAAAGACTTATTTTGCATCTAGCTTATATGTTGTCAAAGGGTCTCTTCGTATGTCAGAAAGATAACATTCTATTTGTCCAATCCATTGAGATACAAAATGTATGGAACTATTTGGTGAACAAAACAATTGGAGTGTAAGGTATCAAGCACTGTTATGTGAAAAAGCATTAGTACTTTAGGACCTTGAAAAGCTATATTGTATACAATCAAAAGAAAAGTCAATTTTTTTTTTATTTTGTATTTTGCTTTTTAACCCTTTTTTTTTTTTTTTTTGAAAGAATCTGTCATGTTAACACTTAACAAACAGGTTGTACCTCCCTAAATCCAACACTAAAACTACTATTCTTTAGAACTTTCCTACCCAAATCAGCATTGTCTTTCTGCATCATGGCCACGAACTCATTGTAATCTATTCGACCATCCTGCAATATATAAATATAGAAAATTAATACATTATAATACAACAAGCAATATATGTATATGTACAGATATATATATATATATATATACATATGTATACCAAAGTTGTGTGTGTTGTGAGACACACATTAGACCATCAAACTAATATGTCATCCCTGCAGATTCTGTTTGAAATTTCTCAACCAATTATCGAAGCTCCTCACGGTAATTTCTGGTGTATACTCGTTTTGCTTTGCAACATTATAGGATTTTTCATTTTGGTAGGATTAATACATACGAAAAGCATTAGTCTGAAGTTAAGATGATGCAACAGAAAAAAGCAATACTTACATTATCCTGGTCTACTTCTCGGATCATTTCTTCCAAATGGACATCCTCGATGCCAAACTCGTCACAGGCTCGTTGAAGCTCATCTTGAGTGATATAGCCACTGCCGTCTCGGTCAAAATATGAGAAAGCTGCAACTAGATGATCTTCCTTATCAACTTTGTTTAAATGCAAGGTTGCAGCTATGAACTCCCCATAGTCAATTGTGCCACTATTATCAACATCTGCCTGCAGTTCAGGAAAAGGGACTATATTGGTATCAAAGGAGTTTTACGATATAGTTTATGCATGAATTAAAATGTCACTAGATTTATAGGTCTTCTCGACATATACACACAGATAAGGAGAAATTCAGAGGATTGTTTGTGCAAGAAGCAAGAGACAGATATGATTAAACTGACAGTTTAATGAAGAAGAAGATCTCCAATTCCCACAACCCCATAAAAAAGAGCATTACAGTTCTCTTGGATGCTTCCAATAATTTCAGCAATACATTAATGTATTTTTATTTTCATAAAAAGGGAAAAAAAAAAGGAAGAAAACTAGTAGTAGCAAACTTTTAAAAATTTCCTTTTACTCAAAGAGAATGATAAGCTTAATGGTCAAAGTGAGGAGAGACAACTTTGATAGAGATGAAAGGAATTTAGAAATATGCTTTTGAAGTCTAAAAGTACAATTTCTACAATCAAGCTCCATGTATCATCATCAATTATGATTCACATGTACTTAAAAAAAGAATTTTCAGGTTTCATTTGTTTATTGAGAAAAAGAGTACTCAGTTTAGAGCGCTGCATATGAGCTGAGAATGATCCTGATACTTACAGCCTGCATAAGATGATGAATTTCAGACTCGTTTAGATTAGCACCAAAGCTTTTCAATCCAATTTTGAGTTCTTCAAAAGTAATTTGACCACTATTATCAGTGTCTATCATTCTGAACATTTCCTTTAGACCAGCAATTTCTTCATCAGAGAGGTTCTCAGCAATGACCTGCAAATAATCGGTCCTTTCAGTCAAGCAAAAAGCACAGCCTCCAGGACAACATTACTAGTAAAATTAAATTCTTGCGAAACCATGATATGTGAAGTTCGTGAATTGTAGTGACCAACACTTTGGAACAACTTGCGTAATCATGCGTACGGTAATTTTTCTAGAACTTACTCTGAGTGCCATTTTCTTAAGTTTGTTCATTGCGGAAAACTGCTTCATGCGACTTAAAACTGCGGAGTCAAGAGGCTTGTCTAAGGCCATTCCATCAACCTGAACCCAAGGGTGGCCTGCATGAAATCAAAACAAGCATTATCAGTCTCAAATGCTCATAACTATAATGCTAGGTATTAGACATGTAAATTTCCAAATCCATGAAACTTTGTCTTACACACAGTTCGATAGTATAACTCAATATTTACTTCAAGCAGCAATGGCTCTGATTATGCAATTTGGTGAACATTATGAGCTAAGAATATTGTGGCATCTCATTGTGCATAAAATAAATACGAATAACAAACTTACAGAGAACTTCATGAGCAGTTAGCCGCCTTTTAGGGTCTCTAATTAGCATCCTCTTAACCAAGTCTTTGGCACTTTCTGAAACACTAGGCCAGGGATCTGATGAGAAGTCAAGATCACCGTGCAAAACCTCCTCGAATATCTCATTCTCAGTTTCTAAGAAGGAAAGAAAGAAAGAAAGATACAGAAGCAAATTAAAACGTATTACAATAACTTGAGTTGTAGAAAATATGTCAAAGGAGTATACAACAAGAAGAAAAATATCATCAAAACTAGACATCTGATAAACCTTACCAGCCCAAAATGGAGGCACCCCACATAAGAGAATGTAGATGATCACGCCAGCGCTCCAAATATCTGCTTCTGGACCATAATGCCTTTGCAGGATTTCAGGCGCGAGATAATATGGGCTTCCAACCACATCACTGAATATCTCCCCTGTCATTTGAATTTTGAGTGTGTCAATAACAAACAAGACTTGGAAAAGTGATATGAAACTCAACCTTATTTCAGGAAAAGGAAACATCAATGGACAGAGTTCACAAGGAGAAGCTTACCATATATGTATTTTTATTGTTAATAAAACTGAGACCAGTCATATTATAGCAATACTCATAATCGTCTTATGTACAACTATATTACTCCTCCAAAGAGAAAAGGCCAAGGCCACATTTGTCCATCAGTAAAATCCCAGAAAATCCACCAAAATAATTGTAAGAACAAGCACAGTTTATTCTCCTGCATAACAACTTAATCTACCAATACCACTGCTTCTAATAGTAAAAGAATTATTCAAGTAAACACAGAAGAAAACCATAAAAGGATCTCTACCTGGCTTGAAGAACACCGATAATCCGAAATCTATGGCCTTAAGGGGAGAATCCTCCTGCTCATTTACAAAAAGAAAATTCTCAGGCTTAAGATCACGATGCATGACTCCCAAAGAGTGGCAAGCTTCAACAACACCAACTATTGTCCTTGTTAGCTGAGCTGCCTTTCTTTCAGTGTAATGCCCCCTCTTGACAATCCTATCAAAGAGCTCACCCCCAGAACATAACTCCATCACAACATGGACCGCAACGGCATCCTCGTAGGCGCCTTTGATCGAAACGACACTAGAATTCCCCGCCAAGTGATGCATTATCTGAATTTCCCTCCTCACATCATCCACATCATCTTTTGTGAGCAACTTCCTTTTGGCTATGGACTTGCAAGCATACTCCTTCCCGGTTGTTTTCTCCACACAAAGGAAAGTTGTTCCAAATTGCCCATTTCCAAGCTTATGTCCCAAGTTATAGTACTCCTTTAAATGACCGGTTTTCGTCTGCAAAACCGAGTCTGCCTGAAGCCCTGCACTTGCTAATCTCTTAACATTATGAGCCTTCTTCCTTGGCTTCTCTTGCTTAGCCTCTTCCCTTTGTCTAATCTGTTCTTGGGGTTTAACAAAATCTTCATTGTGACTCTTTCGTGGGGCAAGTTTAGTCTCTTTCGCGGGTTGAACTTGAACCCCGTCCTCTCTTGGTTTACCATCTTCCTCCACCATTTTCAATGGCTCCGGGGGAATGTTCTGAACGAGTTGACCAGGTTCTGACTCATTCTTGCTCACAGAAGATGATTCTGTGACACTGGTGATTTGTTTACTGGTATGGAAAACCAAACAGTCTGAGGGTCTAGGCCACCAAATTGACTCAGAAATCGATTGAAAAAACCCATCTTTCAAAACCCTTGAGCTGACACAGTTATTACCCATCTGAGTATCAAAATCCAAAGAAGAAACTCTCATATGGAGACCAAAAACCCTGCTCTCCTTTTCCTCTCAAAAGGGTATATATAAGATTCTTGTCCAAAAACAGAAGGAGAGAAGCTCTATTAAGACTTTCCAACCGAGCACATCATTATCTGAACGACCATAAGAGTACCATCAAGAAAAATCATCCTAAAATCATTTAGATTAAAAACCCAATTGAGAAAACTCAAAACATGAATTGGGAAACTCCAAAAAAAAAAAAAAAAAAAAAAAAAATCAACAGAAACTTCCTTTATTGATGAAAATTATCCAAAATGGAAACTTGATGAAAACCCACCAATAAAACCAATTATATTGACTAATTCACCACCAAATCATTGATTTTTCTGATTCAAATGAAGAAAAATTCAGAGCATGCAAATGGGTAGAAAATGACAGAACAGAACAGCGAGACCAAATAAGAAGAAGAAGAAGAGAGGAAACGGTCTTATGTAAGGTTTGATTTTCCAACCCTTTTTATCATTTATATAATGTAATGATATCTGTAATTATTAATTTAAATATGTTTGCAAATAAATACATGCAAACTCGAAATAGGGAAGGAAAATAGGGAAAGAGGAAGAGAAAGAAGAAGAAGAAGAAGAAGAAGAGAAAAGGCTTACATAATACAGGTTTTTTCGTTGGAATGGTTCAAATGATATTTATATGTATGTGTGTGTATATATATTAGCCGAGGACGCGTAAAAGCTCACAATGATTCTTCTTTGATTCTGATTGCACAATAGTACGAGTATTTGGCCACTCGTGTTTTATTTTATACTAATGTTTTGACTAAGGAACGAGATTCTGTTTAATATTAATTAATGTAACGTATTATTAATATGGTATTATCTGGATTAAGGTGTGAGTGGGGCCCACTTTGTAGATGACAAAGATTTTTATTTTATGATTGGATTTTTTTTAATATTATTTTTTATTTTTGTCTTTGTTGCGGTATGACTGGCATAGAAAAGTTGGCCGGACTTTCTATCGCCGGCGGCCGGCCTATACCAATGCTTAATTTTTGTTTTCATATATGTATTGTATATATTAATACATTTATGTACATATATAGTTATATTCTTTCATAATTAGTTCTGAATGATTGGAATGCCAAAGTGCTTGAAAGAAGAGGGGAGCAAGACTATCAAAGATTTTCCTCAAATCTCCAAACTTGGACACGACAAGCAAGAATAATGCCTTCAAATTTACAAACAAGAATAAAACGAATATTTTACAAGAACAGTGCTAGATTTCTCATGTATTATCCCATCTTTTTAATATTATATGATTTGTTATGATTTAATTGGTGTATTAAAATTTACTATTATTAATTTAATAATATTCACCAATTGAATGTTGACAAATTATATATTAATCTATATAAAGTGATATTAAAAAAATAACATAATAGGTGATTTTAAAAAAATATTACTAATAGGTGTAATACCAAATATCATACTACAAACAAAAACAATATTGATAGTCTCATTTCAGAGAAATTTCGATGGAAATATGAATAGTCTTAGGTTTAGAGGAATATTGATGGATGTTTCGGAAAGTATCAAAGAAAGATACATTACGAATTGCTCTCTTTTTTTAAGCTTAAAAAAAAATTAAAAAGAGAAGGTGGTATGTGTCTTTATATATATATTATATATATATAATGGGCACCAATCCAGTAGATATTTTTTTTTTTTTACCTATGCGTAGGTATCAATTGGACCAATGAAAAATTTTTTTGCACATTTTTTTATATTAAAAAGTAGGAGAGAGAAAAAGTATTAATAATGCACGTCTTTTCATGCATCTCATTTTAGCCGTTAGATCATTGTTAGATGATAATCCAACGGCTAAAAAAAAAAAAACTACACATAGAAAAAAAAAAAAAAACCTACCGGATTGGCAACCATATATAATTACTTCTTAAGCTTTTATCGGTACTTTGAAAATACAGATGACAATCCCTCAATATATTTATATAGATAACAATATATTGTAAGTTTCCCGAGACGAGCTTCCAATAAGAAATGGAAACTATTTGTTTCTTATTCTCTATCCATTATTTTAATTACAATTTTTTTTTTAATCTCTACTTATGATATAGCTAAATTACAATGTTTGCATCCAAGCAATTTACTCAAGAGTCGATAGTTTTTGTTTCTTTTCTTCTAAATAAAATTATTCCCTCAAATGAAAAAAAAAAATGTACGTTTCAAAAATGGCCAGTGATTATAAAGAATTCCTATTCTCCTTTTGCACTTTTATTTTTGAAACACAATCACCTCCTTAATAATAGGTTTGACCTGTGGTCAACTCCACTAGAGCTTAAAATAACCCTCGTGTGTAAAATTAGTACTTGCCTCCAAGAAGCTAATAGTATATAAGCTGGCTCTTTTTGATAGGCTTTTATAAGTTAGGTCAAAGAAGTGGTACGTGCCATCATACCATCATATCGTTTGGTTGGTAACTTACGAATTTTATTCCCCAACGTGCATATATTATCCATTATGAATTATAACTTAGAAGAATGAGGTATTCCACTAAGTGGTAATTATCCAAAAACACAAAAAAGAAGGATTGACCAGATAGCCTAGAAAGTTAAAAGAAATGTGTTACATGTTGCCAACGAAATCTCTAAGTAGAACAAGTCAAACATCTCATGATTAATCATATATCTACAAATGATCAAAACTTTACACTGCACTTTACACGCTTGGGAAAGGCCTAGGTTTCAACTTGCAAGACTTGCAGTTGGTCCACATAAGACTCCGTAGTTTCAACAAAATAATTATACAAACTTCGAGTCTGACATTCCTAAGATAATGGACAATACTCGGGTTTGAACACCATATAAATTAACCCTATTTATCCAGAGTTTTATCATAATAAGGATATTATAGAAATAGCTCTGGTACTGTACCACTCAGAAACTAGATTTTAAGTCAAATTATGAGTTGGATATGTTTATGTACACTTTCTATGATGATGACAATAACTTCATGAATTAACCTACTGGAAGAAACCATTTGGTCATGTTAAGTTGGACTCTGCCTCAAACATCTCTTTCTTGCCAACGCAAAAAGATCAACATGTCCTAATTTGTGGTTGTCTAGTTTCAGACATGCTTCTTCATGCTGAGGATCATTCTCAGTAGGCACCCCTTGCAAAGTTGTGTGGATACCTAAATATATAAAGCCATTTCAACATAACAATTCCTAAAATCCTTAGCTGAATTTCAATGGGCATAAATAAATTTGTCTGTCAACTACTACCTTAAACGGTTCCGAATAAGAGGTGATTAAACTCTTACCCTAACTAGAACTCCAATCAGCATAAAGTCGGTAAAATTCCTAACACCTTATTATCAGGTGGCATGTTTTGTTACCATGTTCTTAGCTTTCTGGGCCTTACTTGCAAAAGATGGCAAGCTCGTAATGAGGCATGACGCAGTTATGATATGGGCTTTTTCAGTAGTGACCTGTACGTGGATTGTGCTTGAAACAGCCCATTAATAAGTTAATAACTAGGAAAAATTAGGCGAGTAGTAAGTAGCAAAAAGAAAAAACAAAAACAAAAAAGGACTAGGCTAGAAAGTCAGAAGATTGTGTTATTACACGCTTAAGAGAGCAGAAAGTTCTTCAGTTTGTCCACACAAGAATCCAAAATGTTAGCGACTTCTGACATTCCTTAGGTAATGGACAATACTCGAGCGTGAACATCATGTGTACCTCATTAAAACTGAAACTAATCATAATGAAGATAGAACGAAGAAACAGCTCTGGTGGAGCACTCAGAAACTACATTTGGAGTAAAGTAAGTAGGATGTGTTATGTACTTTCTACGATGATGACAATAACAGTTGAGAGAGAGACAAATCCCCTCAACAAACTGGCAGAAACCAGTTTGGTTATCTTCAATTGTCGGTTGGACTTGCTTCAAACATCTCTTGCCAATGGAGAGTCGTTTAGTTTCCGCAATGCTTCTCCTTGCTGAGGATCACTCTCAATAGGTACCCCTTGACGCTTAGATGCTGATGAGGTTGGAGAATCCCCATCAGAAATGTGTGCATCCCTAAATGCACTTAAGAAGCCATCCTTAATCTCCTCGGCAGCTTCAAAGAAACGACCAAGACTACCAAAGAAGTTCCGTTCGATTGAGTCAATATCATCACGTAGCCCAGGAAAGCGGATGTTCCGTTCGATTGCATCAATGTCACCGCGTAGACCGGGGAAGTCCAATGCTCCCCACTCTGATGACCCTACAGGGAAAGACCCCTTGAGCACCTGGTCAGTGACATCGTCTTCAGTGTATTCCTTGTTTGATTGCAACAATTCGACAGGCCTAAGAGAAAGCAAAGCAAGCGTGAGAACAGATCCATCATCTACCAATCCAAAGATACACATTATCTCCTAAAACTATTAATATCCATGCCATCACTGACATGTCTAATGGTTGTGTTCTATTTTACCACTACCTCAGCCAGCCTGATCAAATATATCATGCGAATAATAGCGAAAAGAAAAGAACATCTAACAGAATGAGCTTTATTATGCTTAGAACATCCAATAATAGAAGTAACAATAAGTTGTCTAAAGGAAGTTATGAACAATAATAAATAAATCCTATTCTTGTATGCACAAAGCGCAGCAGTAACAGATTCATTTTGATACCATGTCAGTCCAAGTATTATCTAGCTCAACTAATTTGGGATTGGTTGTTATTGTCAACAAATACTTTTTAAGATCCACACAGGATTTAGTGCAGTAGTAATTCAAAACATCAGAAAAGAGCTCTTGATACCATTTGCAAACTTGCCTTAACTTATGCATCCAACTCTCCTTTGAAGATACCCAGCTCAAGTAATGCCTTGATAATATAAAGGTCTTAACTAATGCTTTTCCATCATTGTACAGTAACCAAATACTTTACTATAACAATCAGTATACAAAATCAGGAGCTCATGTCAGCCTCAAAACTCTGTGCTAGTTTAAGTACCAGGGCTTTGTGAGGACGATTCCAGGAGATTAGGCTGTTGTGGAAAATAGTTCACTTTCTTGCTTAGTTTGTCTTACCATCTTCTTTGAGTCTTCCCAAAATAGGATCAGCGTCCAAATGGGTTTTTCCTTTTCTTTTCTTTTCAATCTTTTTCTCCATTATTCAACCCAGACCACAATTTTAACATAATAGTTTACGAACTGACCAGCATAAAAATCATAAATTCTGAACCAACAATCACTTAACACCCAAATCCGTAATCAAGCAGCCATGAAAACTCTATCCGAAGTTTTCACTAATCCAAAACAAAGGTTATCTATCTTTTTAGCGTATATAATAATTGAATGCCCTTATAAATTCTTAAATACAATGTAGCTAAAGACTATATCCATATAGCCTACCAAAATCGAAACTGCTTTAGCAAATTCGAGTACCAAGACTCGAACTCTTGGGACCAAGACTCCATTTGGTCATCACCCAAATTGAATTTCCCTTGTTTTTATTTCTTCTTTCTTCTCAACCGAAATCTACTCTACAAGACTCACCATTTTAACATAACAGTACATAAAATCATCAAACTCCTCTGAGTTTCACTAATCCAAAACAAGGGTTATCCTTTTGCATACATAATTGTTGAATGCCTATGTATGGTTAAAGATTGTTTCTATCTATACAGCTAAAGTCCACTAAAATCAAAACTCCATTAACGAATAATTCGAGTACCAAAAATTCGAAAAGGGAAGAACAGATCGTATATACCTTCCAACGCAATCCCTAAGAAGCTCTTCGGTCTTCTCGCACCTCCTGACGAACTTTCCGGGCTCGGCCTCCTCCGTCCTGCACTGCGACCTCACCACCCTTCTGGTGGTGCAGCGATCGCCGTCCGATCTAGAGTTAGGGTTTTCGAATCCGCTAATCTCACCCGCCGCCGAGTCGTCTGGCTCATCGTCCCTCCACCTCATTATCGTCTATGCTGAGTTCTTCTAGAAACCTCCAACCTAAGCTACATAGCAATAGTTATATATATATATATATGTATATATAGGCACCATTCCAACGGTGATGGTTTTTTTTTATTATTATTTTTTATTTTTTATAATATCACTTTTTTTTATTATTTTTTATTTTTTATAATATCATTTTGGGCGCGTCTACAGTAGGGGCGCGTCTACAGTAGGGGCGCCCCTACGTAGGGCCTTGTCTATTTACCGTTGGATGGGAATCTGTATATAAATAGATTCTCCATAGATTCCCGTTATTCCTCACAGATTCCCATCCAACGATAATTAAGGCATGACCCTACGTAGGGACGCCCCTACCGTAGCCATCCCCTATCATTTTTATACTTTGTATTTTGACATTTTGTTTACGTTATACCTTGCATTTTGGCTATTATCAAAATTGACCTTTAGATTGGAAATCAGTAACAAATTTATACTCTGACACTATTTTACAACAGTTAATTTACCAAGATGTTGTTTAAAAAATGAAAAATAAATCATATAAAAACTGATTTGAGAATAAGTTTATTAAATCATCTTGTAAATTGACTGCTCTAAATTAATGTCAGGGTATAAATTTATAATAAATTTCAAATTCAATGATCAATGTTAATAATAACTAAAATACAAAGTACAAATTGAATAAAATGTCATTTGGTTTGAAAGAAACCAAAGAGTTCATAGTTTGAAGCAAAGAGATGCTTCAAAGCTACTATTTGGGCTGAGGAATTTTCTGAAGAAGTAATACACTTATATCTAGTATATCAGTTTAAGGAACATTCAATACCTAGTATTCTTTTTCATTCAATCCTTTAATCATATATTTTGCAACTATTGAACTAGTTGGTCTATATTGCAGTCCCCTAATTTAGAAAAGATAGATAGTGCGGCCTGACTTTTTTCTACTGCCGACTTATCTTTATCTAGTTAGGATTATTAAAATTTTGACTTTACTGAGAAAGCAAGGACTGAAGTTCAAATAATATTCTTAGCCGAGAGAGAGGGAGATAGAACATGAGCGAGATTAAGAGAGAGAGAGAGAGAGTGATATACCTCGAAGGTTCGAGAGGGACAATGACCAGCGACCGAGATCAAGAAAAAGAGGGACAGCGAGATCGAGAGACTAAGGGAAAGCAGGGAGAGCGAGTTCGAAAGAGAGATCGAGAGCCACAACGAAGTAGAGAGAGAGATATATATATATATACTTTCAGGCCATGTTTAGAACGCAGAATAAGGATGGGATTAGATATGATTAAATTAATCACATGATTGGTGCATGAATATAGGAGGTATTGGATAGGATTAAAATAATACACTCCAAAAATATAGCATTCTCAGAAGGGAATAATTTTATTCTCTTGAGAATTGGGATTATGAGAGATTACAAATTTGCTTAAACACAATAGAATGTTTTGAAGTGGTAAAATATGGCATTTTTTAATTAACTTCTAAAATTAGTATTTTTCTATATCCAAATTATAAAGCGGTAAAATCAGAAGTGGTATTTTTCAAAATATTTTTTAAAAGTAGTATTTTCGTAAATATATTTTTAAAATTGTATCTTTTCCAAAATTAAGTTTTAAAAGTAGTATTTTTCTAAATAAAGTTTAAAAGTAGTATTTTTCTAAATCAATCAAAACTTAAAAAGTTTGTTAATTACTTAAAAAAGTGAAACACATATGCTAATCTTATCCCAACAAAAAGTAGCACACCAAATAAGGGATACGATTGGATTATAATCTTATTTCATCCTACCAAATTCAATCCAATAATTTAAAATAGTCCAATCATATCATATCCTATCCTACATACCAAACGGAGCCTCAAGGATTTGAGATATGGCGAACGAGAAGACAACAATCAATCAATAATATTGTTAACTCCATGGTTTGATCTCCAACGGATTTCATTATGTGTGATGTGCTCTATGTGTTCTAATAGGTTATAACTCTATCCACACATCATAATATTTGGGCAGCCCTACAATAATTTAAAATAGTCCAATCATATCATATCTTATTTGGATGCACTTTTTTGTGGTTTAGTTTTGAAAATCTTTATTATAAATCATAGGCCAAACTATTTTTCTCCCCTTATGTAGATAAACATTAAAATCGTTATTATAAATCTTAGGCCAAACTGTTTGTTTTTATTTATTTATTATTATCAGGATAAATGTTGAAGTTTACTAAAAACTAGAAATGACATTGGTCACCCTCAAAAAAGGAAAGAAAAAAAAAAGAAACATTGATCACTACAAAGGGCCTCCCACAAGGGGAAAAAAATATAAATAAAGAAAAGAACCTCTTAAAGAGGCGATTCCATCCAGAAATTGAGGGGGAAGACCAAATAGGTGTGTGAGAAATAAAAACAATAAAAATAGAGCAGCAGAAAATAAAAACAAAAACATGTATTGAAAAAATTAGAATAAGAAATTGAAAATTCAAAAGTCAAAATTGAGATATGGCAAATGGAGCCTTTTCAAGAGTCCAATCTTATCCTATCTAATCTAATCTAATAATTTAAAATAGTCCAATCATATCCTATCCTATCTTACATACCAAACGAAGTCTCAAAGATTTGAGATATGGCGAACGAGAAGACAATGATCAATCAATAATGTCGTTAACTCCATGGTTTGTTCTCCAATGGATTTAATTGTGTGTGATGTGCTCTATGTGTTCCCATAGGTTATAACTCTATCCGCACATTATAATATTTGGGCAGCCCCAAAATAATTTAAAATAGTCTAATCATATCATATCTTATTTGGATGCACTTTTTTTTTTTTGTTTAGTTTTGAAAATCTTTATTATAAATCATAGGTCAAACTCCCCTCCCCCCCTTATCTGGATAAACATTAAAATCTTTATTATAAATCTTAGGTCAAACTGTTTGTAATTTATTTATTTATTTATTATTATTATCTGGATAAATATTGAAGTTTACTAAAAACTAGAAACGACATTGGTCACCCTCAAAGAAGGAAAGAATAAAAACAAGAAACATTGATCATAAGAATTCTAGGCCTTATAAAGATTTAGGAGTTCACTTTTAAAAAAAATAAAAACTAATAGTCGACCGCATTATTGATGGTCATTATTGTTTCAGGTAAAAACGAAATTTTTTTATTGTAATAGTTAAATTGTTTGCTACATTAAGAGCAATATAATTAGAAAATTTCTTATAGAAAAGAATGACAATTGTACATGTAAGAGTTGTTTGATTCCCATATTGAGAAATAAAACGACAAGAGCTACCGTCTATCTCAACAGAGAGTTTTGCATTGGTACCAATAATATTATTACTATAGACATATAGCAATTGGAGTTTACCAAACCTACAACAAACTTACAATCATTTTTTTACCAAAAGAGCTAGTGTAGCTTAAAGATCTAAGACACCACAAAATATTAAAGTATTTACATTCATAAAATATAATTTTAGTTGAAAAAATATTAGTTAAATTTAGCTAATACTAAAATTATCATAAAGGAAATTAAGGTATTAAGCTAAACTAGCGTAAGAATTCTATAGAATTTTCATTATTCAGAATACTTAAAGAAATCATCGATAGAGCTGTTAGCCCAAGATTAGCTAACCTAAGAGGGGGGTAAATTGGGTTTTAAAAATTTTTGCAAATTTTTTTTGACAAACAAGTAAATTTAACAAGTAAAAGCAATAACAAGTAAAAATAGCTAAATTACATGCACAAGCTCAAGATAAATTAAAGAAAAAGGGATAGAGAAATGCAAACACTATCTTTACGAGGTTCAACAAACACGACGGTTTGTCTACGTCTCCGGCTCTTGATAACTCGCTTCGAGCTTTCCACTATAGGATCAAGAGAATGGGCTTGACCGTCCTTTTTACACAACGAGTGGTTTCTCTTTAGGCACACTCTCGCCTTTACAATAGGATTGAATCCGGCTCTATCATGCCTAACTTGGACTGTTTAGATTCTGGTGCCAATCTCACTTAAACCGGGTTGTTTATGAATCTGGTGTCAACCTCACCTCACAAATATAATTTGATTTTTGTTTTGTCGAAACATTCAACTAGAATCTCTCTAAAAAAAGATTGATACAAGGTAGGCCTAGAGAGAATAAATAGGAATACAAGATATGATCTAATTTGGCTCAATTGATTTTTGTGAAAAAGTGGATTTAAAAATTTGATTCACAAAAGATGATTTAAACGCTTTGAAAGTATGTTTAAAGCAATGAAGGAATGTTCAAAAGTTGTTTTAAGTGTTAGAAAAACTTTTATTTATAAACTTGAATGAAAACTAGCCGTTTATAACCGTTTGACAGACAATCTGTCATTTTCGGTAGACCAAAAGTGGGTTTTCGGTCGACTGAAAATACTAGCCGTTGAAAGTACAGTTGAAACGGTTGAATTTGAAGATCTATCAAAAATTGGATAGAGAACCGGTAGACTGAAAATAGGAACCGGTCTGCCGAAAATATCCAAGAGCAATTTTTGATTTTTATTTCAAGTCTTTTTTAATTATTTTCAAAATGTGACTTTATAAATTGATTTATTATGTAATATAGGAATTATAGAAATTCATAAATCAATTTAAAAGCTTGTGTAAAATAAATTTCATATTTTAATTTGAGATAAACAGGTTTGGCAGTTTTGCTTTGAAAATTTCTAATTTTATGAAAAATTTGAGCCATTAAGATCATATAATGTGTAAACAAATATTCAAGTACAAGAACTAAGCGTATAATCTTTGCTAGTCTAGGTTTGGTAATCTTGAACTTTGTGTTCAAGCTCTTTTCTGTAATCCAACTTGAATGTCTTGTGATCCTTTCAATTTAACTTGCTACACACTCAAGTAGATTATTAGTTCTTAATCATATGTTTGTTAACTTCAAAATAAGAATGTATGATTGATGATACAAAGCATGAGTCAACAATCTCCTATTTTTTGATGATAATAAATATTTGATTTAAAAAGGAGTAGGGAATGCAAAATAAGTAAAGATAAGCGTCCTTACCAAAACTTTGAATGCTCCCCCTCAAAATATGCTTAATAAAAAGAGAGTAAAACTCCCCCTTAAACTTATAGAGTATGCATATTTTGAATATTTTGCTCATGGATACCAATTGTGAATAATTTAGCTCATACTAATTGTGTGAAGAAAGTGTAGAAACTAAGTTGATACCAATGGAAATTATTTAAATCAAAATTCACACACATCACACACATTCTTACATATTCTTCTTCCCTTTTTGATATCATCAAAAATAAATCCATAAGAAGGAAGAGTAAAACAAATATAATATCCAATATAAAGTAAATATAAAACAAGGAGTTCATACATTAAAATTCAAGTACAGAAAAAATAAACATAGAGTTCATATATGAAATAACCAAAATAAAAGTCCAAGAGTGTAAAACATGAAGCACAAAAAAAAAAAAAAAAAATCTATGGAGGAGGAAAACACCTAAAGGATGACTGCATCATCCGCATCATCTCATTATGCTGATCTTGAATAATCTGAAACTATCGTTCTTGATGTTGTCGGACTGAGTTGACATCAGCTGATAGAATCTGGAAGTGCTCAAGCTCGGTATCATATAGATGCTGGATATCAAGCTGGATGGTGTTGAGGCATTCTGACAGACTATTGAAGTCATCCGTGTAGTCAAATTGTTATGCAGGAGCCTCCTCAGCATGAATGCCCTCAGGAGCGCGTTCCAGCACCACTATCACCAGCTTCTTGTTGAGCGCCTTGTCCCTTGATCATGTTCTTGGTTGGTTTTGGCCACCCATTCATTATTGACTGAAGGTCTTGTTGTTGATCTCAACATCTATGGTCCATGGTTTACGCTCGGTCTCATCAAAGGTTGGGATGTTGAAATGTTGGAAGATGCGAGTGAGTAGGAAACCATAAGGAAGAGAGGATCTCCTATTCTCTATAGCATTGATCATCTCATGAAGGATAAAATAGGATAAATTCAGCTTTCTTCCAATAAGAATGGAATCAACGAAACTGAGATCACAGAAAGTGGGTGCATCCCTATGACCACCTCTAGGAATCATATTTTGAGACACAAACTGAAAAAAGAATCCTAGTCTCTAAAATAAGATCACTGACACGAGGCTTGGGTTGGAAAATGTCAGGAGAACAGACTCGGAGTAAAGCTTGTTAAGGGTCAAAATCCTCAATCATAGGCCAAGTGTTGGTTGTAGGAAATTTATAACCACCCAAAGGCAAATTCATAATATCAGCTAGGAGTTGTTCAGTAACTTCAAAATCTATTACCTTAAAGGAACCATAGATTGTATGTTAACTCCTAGAGATATTGGCACTAGCATAAAATCCTCTAACTAACCTAGGATACCCTGTCTCCCTAATGGAGCATAATTTAGTCTATCTTATATTTTCTATATAATCAGGGAATTTTACATAGGCTAGGTCTCTAAAACTGAAGGTTTTACCCCAGATAATGCTCTTCTTAGAAAAAAATTTATTGTATCTAGACATAATAGTAGGAGATTCTAAAATAGGAATGTCTAACATTGCCTTAGTGTGTTGTTCAGACTCCTTAGGACGAATTTCTTTGCCCTTACACCTTGGATTTTCTCTTCTAGGAGACATTGGATCAAAAGATGACATATAGGAAATACAAACACAATGATTTTTGGATTATAGGGTTTGAGGAAATGAGAAAACTGATTTTGATGCAAAAAGAGCGTGAAAATCAAAGATTAAGAGTAGAAAAGCGATGAAATCAACTCTAGTTAGGAGAAAATTGAAAGATTTAGAGAGAAAATTGAGTGGGAATGAGAAGAGATAAATTTAGGGAGAGAGGGAGAGGGTTTTTGGTTGAGATAAAGTGGAAAAAGTGAGAGAAAAATCATCAAAACCCCTTAAATACAAGCAACATGCTGGCATAAAAACTGTCCTTTCCAGAATAATTTTTCGATAGACCGAAAAAGTTTTCGATCTGCCGAAAATTCTATTTCCGTAGTTTTCAGTTAGAAAACAGTTTTAAAATGACAGATTTGATACAACCAATCATATAAACATTTATAAATCAGCAATTTAGTGAACATATGCAACAAATCAAGCAACTATTGAACACAGAGAGGATCAATGAAGCTCATTATGATCAATCATGCCAAGTTCTCTACGAATCATGTAAAAACGATCCTCATTAAGAGGTTTAGTGAAAATATCAGCAAATTATTTTTCCGTGCACATAAACTCAAGTACAATATCACCTTTTTGCATATGATCACGAAGAAAATAATGTCTAATATCAATATGTTTGGCATATGAATGCAAAATTAGATTTTTGGACAAATTGATAGTACTAGTATTATCACATTTGATACGTACATGATCATAATTCATTCCAAAATCTATTAGAGTTTGTTTCATCTAAAGAATTTGAGCACAACAACTACTAGCAGAGATATATTCGGCTTCAGTAGTAGAAAGAGCAACAGAATTTTGTTTCTTACTAAACCATGACACAAGAGAGGAACCAAGAAAATAACAAGTGCCACTAGTACTCTTGCAGTCGGTTTGACAACTGACGAAATGCACACCTGAAAAACTAGTAATGTTAAAGTGTGTGCCTTTTGGATACCATAATCCTAGATTCATAGTGCCATGCAAATATTTTAAGATACGTTTTACTACACTAAGATGTGATTCCTTAGAATTAGATTGAAATCTAGCACATAGATAAACTAGGTAAATACTAAACATTATATCCAGTCTACTAGCTGTTAAGTAAAGAAGTGAGCCGATCATACCTCGATACTTAGTGATATCTACTGATTTACTATTTTCGTCTTTGTGAAGCTTGATTGAAGAGCTTATAGGTATTCTAATTGACTTGGAGTTCTCCATATCGAACTTCTTTAGTACATCCTTGATGTACTTGGATTGATTGATGAAAATGCATTCTTTACTTTGTTTGATTTGAAGTCCAATGAAGAAATTGAGTTCTTCTATCATGCTCATTTCAAACTTATTATGCATATATTTAGAGAATTCTTCACAAAGAGAAGCATTAGTAGCACCAAATATAATATCATCAACATATATTTGAACTATAATCATTTCTCCCCTTTTTCTTTTTATAAAAAGAGTAGTATCCACTTTTTCTATAGTAAAATCATTTAAAATCAGAAATTTACTCAATCTATCATACCAAGCTCTAGGAGTATGCTTTAAACCATAAAGAGCCTTTTTTAATTTAAAAACATGATCCGGATACTTATGATTTTAAAAACCTGAGAGTTGGGCTACATATACTTCTTCTAAAATGTATTCATTTAGAAATACACTCTTAACATCCATTTGATATAGGATAAAATCCTTGTGACATGCAAATACTAAGAGCATCCTTATGGATTCTAATCTTGCTACAGGTGCGAAGGTTTCTTCATAATCGATACCTTCTTCTTGATTGAAACCTTGAGCTACTAGTCTAGCTTTATTTCTCATAATCACCCCATGCTCATCTACTTTATTTCTAAAGACCCATTTAGTCCCAATAACCGAGTCCTTAGGTCTTGGAACTAATTCCCAAACATCACTTCTTTCAAATTGATTTAATTCTTCTTGCATAGCTAAAATCCATGATTCATCATTTTCGGCATCTTTAAAACTTTTTGGTTTAATTTGAGAGATAAAAGCCATGTTATTGTAAATGTTCCTAAGTAATAATCTAGTCTTGACTTCTTATAAGGAGTCACCTAGAATTTGGTCTTTAGGATGAGTATAGTGAAATTTTAAATCTTGAGGAAAAGTAAGAGTGTAACCATTTTCGCTTTCCTTTTCTTCCTTAAGATCTTGTTGTAATTGGATATCATTCTCTTCATTTGCTTTCTCATTGACACTCGGCTCACTTGAGCTTGGTTCCAAACCTACAATATCATCATCATCATCATCTAATTTTCTCTCCTCATGGAGAGCGTTAGACTCATCAAAGAAAACATGTATTGATTCTTCTACTACCAATGTTCTTTTATTGAAAACTCCATAAGCCTTACTAGTAGTAGAATAACCAAGAAAAGTACCAACATCGGATTTTGAATCAAATTTACCTAAATTATTTTTAGTATTCAAAATAAAAAATTTGCAACTAAAAATTTTAAAATAGCCAATGTTGGGTTTTCTACCTTTCCAAAGTTCATAAGATATCTTGTTCAAAATTGGCCCTATCATAACTCTATTCACAATATGACAAGCGGTGCTAACCACTTCGGCCTAAAATTATTTTGGCAAAATATTTTTATTTAGCATACTTCGTGCCATTTCTTGTACGATTCTATTCTTTATTTCTACAACTCCATTTTATTGTAGAGTTCTAGGAGCTGAAAAATTATGATCAAAACCATTTTTGTAGCAAAATGCTTCCATTTCATCATTTTCAAACTCACCACTATGATCACTTCTGATAGATGTGATGGTTTATCCTTTTTCATTTTGCACTTTCTTATAAAAGATAGTAAGTACATTTAAAACATCATTTTTATGAGCAATAAAAGAACCCAAGTTAATCTTGAAAAATCATCAACTATCATAAAAGCATAATATTTTCTACTAAGATTAGCTGCTCTTGATGGTCCAAATAAATCCATGTGAATTAGTTGCAAAGGTCTAGAAGTAGTAATGGTATTTTTGGATTTAAAAGAGCTTTTTACTTTTTTTCCAAATTGACATGCATCACAAACCTTGCCTTTTTTCAAAAGGTGAACTAGGTAAACCACTAACAAGGTTTTTTTTTGAAAGCTTAGATATAGTATTCATGCTAACACGTCCAAGTCTTCTATGCCAAAACCAAGAATCATCTTTTAAAATTTAAAAATATTTATCTTGGCTAAAATATTTTTCAATATCAATAGTATAAATATCATCTTTTCTTTCTCCTTCAAAAATGATTTCTTTAGAACAAGTATCCTCAATTAAGCATTTGAAAGGCTAAAAAATAACTCAATAACCTTTGTCACATAGTTGACTTATACTAAGCAAATTGTGTTTAAGACTATCAATAAGTAAAACATTTTCTATAATGGGAGAGGAGATAGAACCAATGTTACCTATACCCAAAATTTTGCCTTTAGCATTGTCTCCAAAAGTGACATATCCTCCATTTTTTCTTGTGAATGATGAAAGCAAGGAGTAGTCACCGGTCATATATTTGGAGCAACTACTATTCAAGAACCAAAAATTCTTCTTCTTTTGTACCTCATTATCCATAGTCATGAAGCATATGTTGGCAATTTCTTCTTGTTCTTCTCCTTCGGATTCTTCTTCTTCATTATTATCCCAAGTGGCCTTCATTGCCTTCTTTTTCATTTTTCTTTTTAAGGGAAATTCATTCTTCATGTGACCCGGTTTTTTGCGTTCAAAGCACGTGATGGAATCATCCTTCATTTTCTTCTCTTGATAGTCATTGCCTTTGGTGTTCTTCTTGAAGTTCTTCTTTAATTTAAGTATTTCTTGTATCTTCTTGCAAGTAAGGCAATGTCTTCAAGCTCACTATCCATAAATTCTTCTTCTTTCTCACTGCTTTCTTGTAAGGCAGCTTTAAGAGCAATTCTTTTCTTTTTCTTTTCCTCTCCTTCATCTCTGTTTGTTTCCTTCATAAGAATTTCATAGGTCATGAGAGAACCCATAAGTTCTTCAAGAGGAAGCTTGCTAAGATCCTTTGCTTCTTGAATGGCCACTACCTTGCTTCTATATGCTCGAGGAAGACTTCTAAGAATCTTACTCACCAATTCACCATTTGGAAAGGTTTTTCCTAAAGCACTAAGAGAGTTAATGATAGAGGTAAATCTAGTAAATATTTGAGAAATAGATTCATCTTTTTCCATTTTGAATAACTCATAATTTCTAGTGAAAATATTAATTCTAGTTTCCTTCATGGAACTAGTTCCTTGATATGACACTTCAAGCATATTCCATAATTCATGAGCATCCCTAGCTTTTTTAACATTATTATATATGTTCCTATCTAGACCACACATAAGAATATTTCTAGCTTTTTCATTTTTGGTAAAGGAGATTTTTATCTTTTTCATCATATTCCTCAATGTCCTTTTCTACTTCTACTCCGTTAACAATCTTAGTAATTTTCAATGGACTTTTTGCGACAATATGCTATAAATCAAATCAATAGACCTAAGGTATATATCCATATGACTTTTCCAATAGTTAAATCACTTTCATTGAAAAATGGTAGTTTTGATGGAGACAACCCCTCATATTGAAAAGAGAAATTGGTTGGGCTAGCCATCTCAAAAACGGTTAAGTTTTAAAAATTTGAGTACCAAACTCTGATACCAATTGTTAGCCCAAGATTAACTAACCCAAGAGGGGGGGTGAATTGGATTTTAAAAACTTTTGCAAACTTTTCTTGACAAATAAGTAAATTTGACAAGTAAAAGCAATAACAAGTAAAAATAGCTAAATTGCATACACAAGCTCAAGATAAATTAAAGAGATAAGGATAGAGAAATACAAATACAAATACTATCTTTACGAGATTCAACAAATACGACGGTTTGTCTACGTCCCCGGCTCTTGGTAACCCGCTTCGAGCTTTCCACTATCGGATCAAAAGAATGGGCTTGACCGTCCCTTTTACACAATGAGTGATTTCTCCTTAGGCACACTCTCGCCTTTACAATAGGATTGAATCTGGCTCTATCACGCCTAACTCAGATTGTTTAGACTCCGGTGCCAATCTCACCTAAACCGGGTTGTTTATGAATCTGGTGTCAACCTCACCTCACAAATGTAATTTAGTTTTTGTTTTGTTGAAACACTCAACTAAAATCTCTCTAAAAAAATATTGATACAAGGTAGGCTTAGAGAGAATAAATAGTAACACAAGATATGATCTAGTTTGGCTCAATTGATTTTTGTGAAAAAGTGGATTTGAAAATTTGATTCACAAAAGATGATTTGAACACTTTGAAAGTATGTTTAAAGCAATGTCGGAATGTTCAAAAGTTGTTTCAAGTGTTAGAAACGCTTCTATTTATAGACTTGAATGAAAACTAGCTGTTTATAACCGTTTGACAGACAATCTGTCATTTTCAGTAGACCGAAAGTGGGTTTTTGGTCGACCGAAAATACTAGCCGTTGAAAGTGCGGTTGTAATGGTCAAATTTGAAAATCTGTCAAAAATTGGACAGGGAATCGGTAGACCGAAAATGGGAATCGGTCTACCGAAAATACTTGAGAGCTATTTTTTATTTTTATTTCAAATTTTTTTCAATTATTTTCGAAATGTGACTTTATAAATTGATTTATTATGTAATATAGGAATTATAGAAATTTATAAATTAATTTAAAAACTTGTGTAAAATTAATTTCATATTTTAATTTGAGATAAACAGGTTTGGCAATTTTGCTTTGAAAATTTTCAATTTTATTAAAAATTTGAGCCATTAAGATCATATAATGTATAAACAAGTATTCAAGTACAAGAACTTAGTGTATAACCTTTGCTAGTCTAGGTCTTATAATCTTGAACTTTGTCTTCAAGCTCTTTTTTATAATCCAACTTGAATGTCTTGTGATCCTTTCAATTTAACTTGCTA
>JXTC01000025.1:1511458-1569704 GCA_002914845.1 Trema orientale | reverse complement strand
ATTATTTGAAAGTAGGGTCATAACAGAAAAATAGAAACTTCACCAGTTTGCATCCAGCTGGAAGAAGAAAAAAAAATCATGAGTGTTTTTTAATCTTTTTTTTTCAGTGTTCTTTAATTTAATTCATCTTTTATTATTATTATTTTTTATCATATATAGAGAGCACAGTCCATTTAAGTTAGGCACAAACATGCCTTCGTACCGTGTCGTGCCGGTCCATATTATAAAATCGTTAGTCTGGCACAGCCCACTGACTCATGCTCTAATATGTCGTGCCATATTGTGCTTTTCTGTTATGCCGTACCAGTCTATATGCATGAACGTGCCAGTTTTTTTGGGCCGAAATTGGCCAAGTTAATTAGTAAATTTATTAATTTTAATGTCCTTTTAACAATTTTTTTTTTTTGTTTTTCAAATAATTTATTATTATTATTATTATTATTGTTATTGTTGTTTAATGTCCTTTAGGGAAGAAGCGAGAAAAATATATGTCTTTGAGGGAGGATGGAGAAGGTGAAGTTACTTTTGGAGGTTTTGAAGAAGAAACTTTAACTAGTACCAAAGAAATATTTACACTACTCGAAAAAAGGGTCTGCAAAATGAGACACTGCAGAAACTTCATTTAACAAGCAGTGCATGTAATTATTCACCTAAATTCATCACTTTTGGAGTACATGTCAAGTTTTTGTCTAATCTTTTTTTCTTTTTATCTCAGTCGGTCACATTTTATATTTTGCAAAGTAATTGATTGTAAGGAAGTTTTTTTTTCCTTTTATCTCAGTCGGTACACCAGAAGGTGAAGAACTAATCATATGTGGAAAGTTGAATCTGAAGTTGAATCTGATTAATTTAGCTAGCTCAGATTATATTTCTAATTCTGGTGCTCAAGAAGTATATACACTTTATTTACTGCATAATTTTACACAAATTATAATTTGTTTCTGTTATCAGGCTGAACATACTAATAAATATCCCCTACTTAGGAATAAAATCCTTACTAATAGGGAACTAAGGATGATTAAAATTGATTAAGTAGGCTTTATTTATAGCTAACTATAGATCCCAAATATAAGCGATGTGGGACAAAGTGCAAAATAATTACAAAAGCTAACAAGTCAAATTCAAAGTGCGAAATAATTACAAAAGCTAACAAATCAAATTCTAACAGAGGTAGATGTTTGTTTGTTGTTATATCTCACCAGTTACTTACACGCCGTGTAAAAACAGAATTGTGAGGTATTGCAAGATAAGTAGGTTGTCCAGGTTCAGCAATCCATTGATCTAGGCCAAAAACTCGAAGCCACTGTGGTGAGCTCCATTCAGTCGTTTTATATGGCTTTATTTGTGCATTAACTCTGAATAAATAGGTTTGAAAATATGCGAAAAAAGCTTAATCAGCACTAAAGAAGAGTTGAATAAATTTCGGTATGCCTTGAAGGAGAGGGATGTTCTTATTGCAGAACATACGAAAGCACGTATACAGCATAATACTTGAATCTACTCCACACGTATACAGCATAATACTTGAACCTACTCCACTTTTTCTGTACAATTTGTGGAAGTTGTTCGTAATAATACTTCTATTTAATTTGTGCATCAGAAAATGCGCTGGCCCTTCAAGCAAGTGTTTTACGATCCGACTTGGAAAAGGCACTAGGTGATAATTATTTATTGGTTTAAGAAGATTCCAGATATAAGTGCCTATGATTTACTTGTCTCTTTTTGTTTAATTTACTAACTGTTTGCTTTCTTCTTATTTATTGTTATTTAGTGAGAGAGGACAATTTGCATTATGAAAATAGATCTCTATCCAACTTCCTATCAAGTCAGCAAGAGTGTGTGGAGAAGCTGTGCCAACCCTTTTTAAATGCACAAGACAAGGTAATAAACGAATATTTGTACCAGACTACCAGTTTTCATTATACTAAGTCACATTGATGTTTGTTTCTTAATGCATCCACTGTTTTTCTTACTTTTTCAGGAAACTGAACAACTATGGATAAATTTAACAAATGATAAAGAGCAGATCCGTTTTCTTGAGAATCGTGTTATTCAAATTTTCAATGCAGTGGGCAGGTTTGTAGGCCTACTGATGATCGGTGATACAAATTCACAGTGCGGTTATGTATTCCTCTCGTTGTTTGTTGTTTCGGCTGTCTTTGGGTTAACATGCTTGGTGATACTATCATTCACCATGTACACCTTGTACTTAATTTTGGCGGGACACAACGAAGAAGAGGTCCAACAAGTAAGAAGTCTTTTGAAAGCTGGGCTAAGAGTCACTCATAGTCATCCGATCATTGTTTGCTTGGCCCCCATAGTCAATTTTGTTATTCTTTATTTAGCAACTATTGGCATATACATTTCTTCATGTGTATAATGCTTTTCAGAGAAGGGAAGTGCTTGTTTGTGGCCTTTGATGATGAAACTCTGTATTAACTGTTGTAAATCTTTGGGATGATTTTACAGGATATTCTTTTACTGAGTCATGAGATAGATGTTAATGACATGTTTTCTTTCAATCATATGAATAAAATGTTTTTGTAATATCAAATTTTGATAAGCTTGGTAAGCAACGCTTGTATCAATATTCTTTTGGGGAGCCTCTACGGTAGTGCCTAACTTTCATGATCTTGAACGCATGTAATATTGGAATCTGTATTTTTAGGCTGCTGACAAGGAAAGGTGTGGATTCAATTGGTCACTTGAGTTGAAATGAAAAAGGAAAATTCAGTTCAGAGAAGAAGGTTATGTAATGTTATTACAGCTTCAAAAAGCCTATAATTACTCTAAAGACTGTAAAATGAGATAAGAGAAGGACGACTGGATAAGCGGGTTCATGAAACTTTCTTCTTTCTCTCCATCTCAACCTACCACTCTCTCTCTCTCTCCCTCAAAACAACATCCAACAATCTGTAAACTCTCTCTCTAGATCCTTTGTTCTTCAATCCTGAATTTTTGAGCCAGCAAAGAGAAGAAAAATATGCATAAAAATAGGGGATAAAAAAAAGAAAGAGAAAGTGATGACAATCTTGTGTCAACCTCCAAAACCCTTCCTTGAATCCAATTCCAATTCCTCATTCATATCCTAGGCTCGCTTTTGTTTGCATTTTTTTTTTTTTTTCAGCATTGCCAGATAGTCCAAATCACAATAAATCAGGGACTTAAAACCAAAAAGGACTCTTTCGTTTCCCTTTTTTTCTTAGCAAAATAGTTTTTGTTTTTTTTGGTCCCCAAAACATGACTGGGGTACTCTCCTCCTCATCTCATAGCTTTTCTTCTACTCCATGTGTTCCATCTACACCCAATGAAGGCTCAAAGCCTTGACAGTCCCATAGTAAATGAAAGGGTCCAAGCCCATTTGGGTTCAGAGCAAGAGGAAGAGGAGGGATGTGGATTTGAAAGGAAAAGGATTGAAAGAGACAGAGGAGGGTAAATGAATGACCACTAGCCTATTACTTCCATTCTTCCTGTAAGTGAAAAGTAGAACTTTATAAGTACTGATCCAATATTTCAACTTCATTCCTTTGTTCTGTTACTATGGGGATTTTGGGCTTGTTGAAACTTAGCTCCAGGAAACTACACTGAATTTTGAAACTTAATCACATGCAGGCTGAAGGGATCTTCAGAGTTAATGCTGAGAACGGCCAAGAGGTTTATGTTAGGGACCAATAGAACAGAAAAGAGATACCATATTGCGTTGGCGTGCTCTGTTTGGCAGTTCTTATGAAGGCAAGGATTTACTTTTTTTTTTTCTGTAACATTATATAATTGCCAATTCTAGACTCGAGCATTGACAAAATTGGAAAGTTTCATCTTCAGGTTACGAATAGTAAACAATTTCGTAACAAAAGGAATCAGTTTCTCATTTTGGTCAACTTATTTTTGGGTACTTTCACTAATCGACAGCTTATGGTGTTTTGGTGATTCCTTAGGTTTGGTTTAGAGAACTTCCAACTGGTTTGTTAGGCTCTCTCTCGCCGGAGCTAGAAATGCAATCCCAACTAGAGAAGTGCGCTCAACTTCTGGGGCTCCTTCCCCCAACATTAACTGCATTGCTTGATTGGGCAATTAGTCTAATGGCTTGCACAACTGCAGCATCTGAACAAGATGAATGCCCGCAATGTCGCCTGGTCATTTTGCACGAAACATGAGTCGGGTGAGTGACAATAGATATTGTCCAAAATTTGAAGCTTCTTTCATACAGATAATTTGAGATGTTAGAAAGGCTTCTTTTGTCTAATAAGTATACAGTGGTCAAGCTTTATCAATTCAATTCAATCGCCAAAATAGTCTTGTGTAAAATGTTTATGGTTTTATGCTTCTCTTAGGATGGTTCATCAAGTTGGATCCCCTAAAAGCTTGGCTTAGTGACTCGTCTTGGTGCATTGTTGCAGATGGCGGATCCTTTGACTGCATTGATGTATGCAGCCCAAGTGATGAACTTCCTCAGGATTCTCGTCGCCAAGACACTTTGAGATGAAGAATATTTGGTGGTGGAAACGCCTCCTTAGACCTGCCTAAAGCCCTTCCAAGGATGATCGGCACCAAAGCTCGACCAACACAGGTAATGAAGGTGAGAAAGTCACTGTCACTGAAGAACCCGCTTTGGGCAGCCCTTGTCACTCAAGTCAAGATGAAAGTACCACAACTGGAGACGGGTCCCAAATTCTCTTATCTTCCTCTAATCTCATAAATGAACGCATGTTCCATTCATTGAGAATATCATTACTCTTGTTGACAGTTGTCCTTGTGAAGTTGTTATCCCAAGTTCCTTGCCAAATGTTTTCCAGGAGGGTGTTCCAGTAGATGTGGCCAAAAATGCGCACTAGAGCAAAACAAGTCTTAAGAAAGGCTTTCAACATGCAGAGAAAGCAAGAAAGCCGAAATTCTTGGTCGCATAAATTCAAGAAAAGAATTGTTTGAAGCTTTGGCGTTGAAAGGCCAGCATTATTGAAGAAAATAAATATAAGCAACTCTCTCTCTCATTGTCGTTGTCAGAAAAACGACATGATTTTTTAACCCTATCATGGTGTCGGTTTTTTTTTTTTTCCAAAAAAAACAAAAAAAATAAAAGGAAGAAAAGAAAACCAGACACGCTCGGTGGGACTCGAACCCACAATCGTCTGATTAGAAGTCAGACGCCTTATCCATTAGGCCACGAGCGCTTTGGATGTTGGCAAGGCTAAAATTTCATATATCAATATGTCCGGTTTTATTCGATTGACGAGTCTTAAGTTATGCGGTAATCAACCCTCAATGGAAGAAGAAAACTAGAGCTCGCCATGAGAGTCGTAATCAGGCTCCACTCCTTGTATTCGTACACTGTCAAGCTCCATGGTTTGGGCTTCTCAGGTTTATCTCAAGTTGATCACCTTTCAAGCGTAGCTAGGTCATCTAAGTTTAAGAAACCCCGGGAGACTGACGTGAAAAAACAACCACAAACTAGTAGCATTGGGTCCCTTTTCAATGAGATTACTGAGATTTTAGGTGCTGAGAACTTAATTGCGGATGGAACCTCATCTGGGTTTTTGATATCCGGAGAAATCCATGGGAGGGATGGTGTTGTTAGTGGAAAGAGCTTGCGTTGCGCTCCAAGTGTTTGTGGAAATGGTGAGGCGAGTTTAGGGGAAGAACAGGAGGATACATCGGTTTTGGGAGAAACCCAGTTAGGAAATTTTGGTGAAAAAGATGTTAGTCCCGTTGTTCATGAGGTTACTGAAATTATTCGTGGTGAAAATGGTTCGGTTTTGATGGAAGATCGGTTGGAGAAATTGGGTTTTGTGTTGGAGCCTGAGGTTGTTGATAAAGTGTTGAAAAGGTGCTTCAAAGTGCCACATTTAGCTCTGAGGTTCTTTAACTGGGTGAAGCTTAGAGATGGTTTTCATCATACAACCGAAACTTATAATACCATGCTGTATATAGCTGGGGAAGTTAAAGAGTTTGGGCTGATGGAGAAGCTAGTGGAGGAAATGGAGATGACCTCTTGTAAGAAGGATCTCAAGACTTGGACTATTGTTATCTCGCATTATGGCAGGGCCAAGTTGATTGGCAAAGCCTTGTTGGTTTATGATAAAATCACAAAATCTGGTATGGAACCGGATGGGATGGTCTACAAGATGATGATACGATCACTTTGTTCAGCTGGAAAAGCAGAGATTGCAATGGAATTTTACAAGGAAATGGCCCAGAAGGATATTGGACTTAACCTGAGCTTGTATAAGATGCTATTGAGTTGTGTAGCAAGATCTGGAGATGCTGCTGGCGTTCACTTGGTTGCAGATGACATGATAAAAGTTTCGGAGATTCCTGATCAAATTGTTTATGGTTGTGTACTTAAGAGTTTTTGCGTATCAGGGAGGATAAGGGATGCTTTGGAATTCATACGAAACCTCAAAGATAAAGATGTGACATTTGGCCGCGAATACTTTGAGACCTTAGTTAAAGGATTGTGTAGAGCTGATAGGATTGGAGACGCTTTGGAAATTTTTGAAATTATGAAAAGGAGACAGTTCATTGATGAAAAGATTTATGGAGTAATTATCAATGGGTACTTAAGAAGAAATGATATTTCTAAAGCCCTTGAACTGTTTCAAAGCATGGAAGAATCGGGGCATTGTCCTACAGCTTCCACCTACACAGAGTTGATGCAACATCTCTTCAGATTGAATAAATATGAGAAGGGTTGCGAGTTATATAATGAGATGCTGGAAAGAGGAGTCGAGCCTGATAGTGTGGCAATAACAACAATGGTTGCAGGTCACGTTCGTGAGAATCGTATTTCTGAAGCGTGGAAAGTTTTCAGGAGTATGGAAGACAAAGGCATTCGTCCTACTTGGAAATCATATTCAATATTCATTAAGGAGCTGTGTAGGATTTCAAGCACAGATGAAATTCTCAAGGTTTTGAATGAGATGCGAGCTTCTGAGACATTTATTGGGGATGAAATATTCCATTGGATAATATCTCATATGGAGAAAAAGGGAGAGAAAGATAATGTGGAGAAGGTAAAGCAGATTCAGAGAACCTCCAAACTTGACGCTCCAGCTGATGAGTCTACTGATAAATCATCTGTGGAACGGGAACTGAATGTGGATTTGATTCACGAGTCAGAGCCTGAGCAGACAGATTGTTATATATTGGAGCCACTTCCAAAAGCTTACAGTGAAAGGGATTTGCAGCAAATTAGTAGGATTTTGTCATCGTCACTAGATTGGTCCTTAATTCAAGGAGCTTTGGAGAAGTGCACTGTGAAATTCACACCAGAACTTGTTATGGAGGTTTTGAGGAATTGCAACACGAATGGTTTTGCCGCGTTACAGTTCTTCTCATGGTTAGGAAAGCGAGCTAACTACAGCCACACCGCAGAAACATACAACATGGCCATCAAACTTGCAGGACGTGGGAAAGATTTCAGGCACATGAAGAACCTATTCTATGAGATGAGAAGAAAAGGTTACTTGATAACATCAGATACATGGACAATCATGATCATGCTATATGGTCGAATAGGTTTGACCGAGATTGCTTTGAATACTTTCGGAGAGATGAAAGCTAACAATTGTAACCCAACTGCCAGTACCTACAAGTACTTGATCATATCTCTTTGCGGGAGAAAAGGTAGGAAGGTAGTCGAAGCCATAAGTTTATTTCAAGAAATGATTCGTACCGGACACATTCCGGACAAGGAATTGGTTGAAAGTTATCTTGCTTGTTTATGTGAAGTTGGTAAGCTTTTGGATGCTAGGAAATGTGTGGAATCTCTTCATAAAGCTGGTTTCACAGTTCCCCTAGGTTATTCCTTGTACATCAGGGCTCTCTGCCGAGCAGGCAGGATAGAAGAAGCTTTGACCATGGTGGATGAGATTGGACCAGATAGAGCTACACTAGATCACTCTACTTATGGAAGCATCTTTCATGGGCTGTTGAGGAAGGGACAACTAAAAGAAGCCCTCGAAAAGATGAATTCGATGAAGCAGGCCGGCGTAAATCCGACCGTCCATGTTTACACATCACTGATAGTTCATTTCTTGAAAGAGAAACGGATTGAAAAGGCATTGGAAACTCTTCAAAAGATGAGAGAAGAGGGTTGTGAACCAACGACTGTTACTTATTCAACATTCATTCGTGGATACGTGAACATGGGGAATGTTTCTGAGGCGTGGAATGTGTTCTATCGTATGAAACTTAAAGGACCTTCGCCGGACTTCAAAACCTATTCAATGTTCATCGGCTGTCTTTGTAAGGTGGGCAAATCTGAAGAAGCTTTAAGGCTTATAGATGAAATGTTGAGTAGTGGGATTGTTCCTAGCACTGTTAATTTTAGAACAATTTTTCATGGCTTAAACAGGGAAGGCAAGCAGAGTTTGGCACAGAATGTAATGCAACAAAAGATAGCTTTCATAAGAAAACGCAAGTTTATGACATAATTATATTCTTGTTCCCGCTAGATGTTGGTCTCGTTGTTCATAGTAATTTACTTCTACGTCCTTGTATGCGAAACAATATATCAAATAAACGAGTTAAAAGTTAAAATCGTTTAAAATTTTATAAAACCTTAAGTACAGTCTTATGACAATATTGACAGAAAAATAATAATAACAATAAAAATACAGGAACATATGTAGCTTTAAACAACTTAGTAAAAAGACCGTTTATTGGCATAATCAACTTTTATTCTTACAAGCGCTTGAAAATAGTGGTATAAAACTCCTCCCAAAAAAAAAATATTAGCATAGAAAAAAAAAAAAAAATTTCTCCTCCTTGGTTTGTAGGAAGAGCATAAATTACATAATCTATGACAGGGAACAGGCGAAGGGCTAGACTAAATTTCCTCGAACATTTGGGCCTCTAACGAATCTTGATTTTAATTCTACCTGGAAAGTGAAACGAAAGAACCAGATCAGATGAACATGGATAATGTAAAGCTTTCTCTCATCTAGAGAAGAGAAATATAGCTTATATTATCATAACAGGTACGCATTGAATCAAATATGAAACTATCACCACAATGGGTGCCTCTGCCTCAGTAAGCAGCTAAACCATCAACCATCTTATACAACTATTTGAGTACAAAAAATTGACACCTTCCACATCCTTGTCATGAAAGAGGAATGAATAGCTTTGCAATCATACAAAGCCAAGTAGAATAAATTAGGAGATGAGTTTTGATAATGTAAAAAATTCATATGTCAAAATCCAACTAAGAACAACCAATATACCAGTCCCTGAAAATGGGGGAGAAAAGACACTTACGACGTGATTGGCAGGTGAACCTGGCGTTAGTTTGGCAGCATGAGAACAACAAAGCTGACTGATGGCAAAATGGGCACTGGGCCAGCAGGAGCCTGAAAAATGTGGTAATTGCTTGGTTAGAAATACGTTACTATATTTGTCACTTTGGTAATGAGAAAGGAAGACATTCAATTGTAAAAACTAGTATCAATATCAAGACATACAAGCAGCAAAACCATTATTCACTACTCGTGTATTCCTTGAAGAATCTGACTGTTTCGAAAGAAGAAGAAGAAGAGGGACAAGGAAAATAAAATGTCCATTTTCACAAACCATCACACACAGGAAACGAGTAAAGCAAGAGACAGTAGACAGAAGTGGCACGCACCCCGAAACATTCAATTATTTCTGATAAGGATCAGTCAAAAGAATATTATCCTTATTAGTACAAATAACAAAATTTGTTTCCACATAGGATAATACCCATCAAGGAGTACTAAGGATTAGTCATCAAAACATATCAGGTACCTCATATTAAAGCTTTTTTACAATTTCTTCAGTAACACGCTCATAGTATGTCATTCTCCGTATAGCTTTCACAGCTTCTCCAAAGTTCCGATCCCGATATGCATTTGCAAACAAGTTGGACCAGTGTTTTATTTTCTCTTGCATCTGGACAAACAAAATTTCATGACATAAACAGCAAGGAAAATGATTTCACTGAATTAGTAACTACACATATTTTGGATAACGAAACGGTTTCTTGAATGAAGGCCTTTCTGCTCTGATATGTTAATCATCCTTTTCAATATTGAGCCACTATTTTCCAATTCTTGATTGCATTCTAATAAAATAAGCGACAGTATTCAAATCTCAAACTAGGAATAAGAAACACTTTAGATAGGTGAATCCTTCCTGCTAATTTCAGACTCGCCAGCATTTTAAAAGAAAGGCCCATTTGTACCTCAGATTGAATCTGATTTAGAGCCTGAGAGTCAGCTGCCTCCTCAACAGCTTCCCTGATTTCCATTATCTGCATTTCATATCAAGTATTCAAGGATAAGAGTACTTCTAATGGATTAGAACCACTCATTTTATTTTTTAAAGTAATCTCAGGAGAGCAAAACATAGCTAATTGCAGAGCCAGATTACAGGCTAGAAAGTAAATAAGGGAATTTAAAAAAATAGTCCGCTTTCCATCAGTCTCAGACTAAACTCAATTGTGGATGAGAACACTGCTAGAAGGGACATCGCTTCACTTTGTTTTGTTTATATATTCTTCAAATAAAACTAAACTTGGGTCAATATTTAATACATTAAGCAAATATGCCAGTCTAACTTACCTCAACAAGCAAATCGAGTTCTGAAATTGTTTCTTCTTCATCAACATTTACACCTTCAAGCTTCAGCTGTAACATAAATAGCCAACTTTAGTTTCATGAACTTGTAGAAGAAAAAAGGCAAGCAAGGATACGGATACCATATGTCCGGATTCACAAAAACAGAAACAAATACAAACACAATAGCGTGAAAGGTTACAAAGGTCCTTCCAAAAGTATATCATGGGAACTCCAATACTGCCTTCATTACCTTTACCCCTCAACTGGGTTTTCAGATAGAAACATTTAAATAAGAAAAACTGAACATCGACTACAGATATTTGCATTTAAATTCATAATGTTAATAAATCTTAAGCGAAAAGTAGACTTACATTCTTCGAAAACTAAAAGTAAAAAAAGAAGAAATCTTACAACATAGATTGCCCTTGACAAAGATTTCCTAAGCGTGCGATAAGCATCGATCACCCGAGCAGACTGATCAGCAGCATATTCTCTTTCTTTCTAACAAAGTACCATAAAAATCAACTCAAATCAAAAGCATTTTCGTCAAACTTGACCATTTCAAAGTGAAATATTGCAGTAAACAAAGCGACAAACCTTTGATTTTGAATGCACTAAATCTGGGTGCAATTTCTTCTGCCAGTCTTTGTACTTCCCATCCAGATTTTGATCTTCAATGTCGTACTTTTTTTCCCTATGTCAAAATATTTAACAACACAAAATGAAACCATTTATATGTTAAAGTATTTAACAACGACACATAATGAACTACTGAATCTAAATAAAAGCAACTAAATGAAACCCTGAATCTAAATAAAAGCAACTAAATTTATAAGCTTTATCGGTACCCACTATTCAGCCTAATAGAAAAACTTTAAGCTTGGGAAAGAACCAAAAGTAACCAATAAATTTCAAATTCCTTCTGCTTAAATCTCTTTTTCTCAGCAACCAAACAAGAATTAGCTAAGAAAATTTGCAAAAAAGGTTCCTACCTTTCCAAAACTACGAAACCAAATCTCAAACCCTAACTTCGAAACAATTCAATTCAATCTCGAGTGACTTACAATCCGAATATCTGAAAGTAATCCACAGACTGATCCACCGGTTGAATGCACCGACAAGACGAGCACACAAGAAACGGCGCCGCGGCATTACAGTTCCAGCACTTGGAATCGAGTTCCCGGGCCGATTGGGAGCTGAGAAAAATTTTCCCGGAAAGTCTGCGATTCCCGAGAAAATCGAGCCCGCGGCCGGGGAGGAGCCTATGGTTATTGGAATAAGTGGTCAGTGAGGGTGAGAAGAAGGAAGAGGGAGATGGAGATGGAGGTTTGGCTGCGGAGTCGAGTGGGAGATTAGGGTTTGAAGGATTCAGGGTTCGCCGGAGAACGGCGGAGGAGGAGGAGGAGGAGAAGGAGAGAAGGGTTCGCAGCTGCCTTTGCCTCGTCATAGCGGGAAAGCTCTCTGGACTTTTTTCTGAACCTGCTACGACACTGTGAAAAAAGTAGTGTTGAACTGTTGATGATGAAAACGACACGTCGTTTAGATTTTGAAAGTTGCTGTCGTTTTAGGGAGTTGAATGCTTAAAATTGGAATGCTGTCGTCCGGATTCACAAACACAGAAACAAATACAAACACAATAGCGGGAAAGGTTACAAAGGTCCTTCCAAAAGTATATCGTGGGAACTCCAATACTGCCTTCATTACCTTTACCCCTCAACTGAATTTTCAGATTGAAACATATAAATGAGAAAAAGCGAACATCGACTACAGATATTTGCATTTAGATTCATAATGTTAATAAATCATAAGCCAAAAAGTGACTTACATTCTCGAAAAATCAAAAATAAAAAGGAAGAAATCTTACAACATAGATTGCCCATGACAAAGGTTTCCTAAGCGTGCGATATGCATCAATCTAAGCGTGCGATATGCATCGATCACCCGAGCAGCATCCGAGCAGACTGATTGGCAGCCTATTCTCTTTCTTTCTAACAAAATATCATAAAAATCAACTCAAATCAAAAACATTTTTGTCAAACTTACCATTTCAAAGTCTAACATTATAGTAGACAAAGCGACAAACCTCTGATTTTAAATGCACTAAATTTGGGTGCAATTTCTTCTGCCAGTGTTTATACTTCTCATCAGATTTTGATCTTCAATGTCATATTTTTTTCTCCCTTTGTTAAAATGAAACCTTGAATCCAAATAGAAGCAACTAAATTTATATGTCAATGACATAAAAACTTTTCTATAAAGATTGTTGTCGTTTACAATTGTTCCTTCGACGTTGTAGTTTTCGTGTCGTTTGTCTAAGATTCCGTTCAAGTAAAAACGATATTTAGTGATATTTGAGCATGTTCACTAATTTATAAAGAAAGAAAATGCTAGTTTTTCTCACTCATTATGTTTTATTCTCCTCTATTCTCTTTCCACTCATTTCATTCGCGATTTATTTGATAGTGAATTAGTAAACATGCCTTAATACTATCATATAATATGCACAATCTTGTTCATCTTTTTTATTTTTTTTCCTTGGACAATTTGAAATTTTTATATGTAGTGAAAAACGCTTGAATTAATACTTGTCGCAAACCAGTTTTATTTAAAAGTACACGAGAAAAAAAAAAGTGTTACGTATCTAATAATTTTATTTTATTTATTTTGATTTTTGTTTAATTTTATATTTGGTTTACATATGTGCTCCTTAGTTGTAGAATGGTTAATGTTGAATGTACTTATATTTAAATACCAAATATTGATTGAATGAGAAAGATACCTTTTGTCGTCTCTTCCGATTATTAAATCAAACTTTATGTTTGTACTGGAAGGTGTTAGATCCTCGAAAAGACAACAATTATGATTTGGAGGTCAAACTTCTTATTATTTTCACTTTTTATTATACAAATAATGGCGTTCGTAACAAAAAGTAATGCAATTAAAATTTACATCACTTGGTGCATCTAAATGCAAAATATAATCTAAAACTAACTTCTCTTCGTAACTTACCTCAACAGGCATTCAAACAATCCAAGAACAAAACTAAGCCCAAAACGTTTTCTATAATTGGTTCTGATAAATTAATGCTACAACTATAATGTTATTTTCAGATATTATAAACTTTATTTTCATAAATAAGATAAGACGTTACAAACTCACTATTTCATGTCATGTATGTATAAGCCATTCCAGGCTTCACCTACAACTTAGACTTCAAAATCTCCTCTTTTGTTCCACTCCATCTCACCTCTTAAGGAGTCACGCCAAAGCAACAAAACCTATAATTTTTCTGCCTGCTCGGCTTCTTGCCTCTGTTAGGACTGCTTTCATGGATGCCATTTGTATTGATGTTCGAATGCTTGCTATTTTGCATAGTATGGTTCAAAATCGGTAGCTCCGTTGACCCATCTTTGTCAGAAGAAAGAGCAACCTGGTTAGTGTTAGTATCATCACAAGGAACTGAGAGTTTTTGTTCCGGGGAAGCTGGTGCTATTCTGTTGTGGTTAACTTCTTTCGAAAATGAATTTGATCCTCCTTGCCTGCAAGTAAAACATTCGAAAAGTGAAGGGTTAAATATTCATTTCACTGTATATGCTTTACTTTGCTTAATCGATTAATGGTTGTGCATCTGCTTTGGCAAAACCATTCTACTACTGAATGAACATCATTTAACTTCCATTATATTTCGAGCTTGTTATTGTAATGACAAAACAACAGAACCACTGAAATTCAGACCCCAAAATATTATATGAAGTTGTCATTACGACTTTTTATCGACGTACAACTACCTGGAGTTTTGAACTCTGGAGCTATTACCAACTGACTCTTGTGAGGACGTCCTCTCCGTGGCTTCTTTCTCAGCCTCAACATGAACTTCCATATTGGAATAAACTCCTTCTCCAACAGATTTTGAGTCCTCGTCTGCATCGTTTTCTTTGGGAGACCTTTCACTGGTGAACCAAGAAGGAGTTTGCTTAAATCCATATTCTCTAACCATAGAAATGACCTTTTCCAATGTTCCTAAAGCATGTTCCACTTCTGAACTAATAATAATATTTCTCTTAACATTAACAGGGGATCTTTCTGTTATCTTCTCAACTGAAAGTTCATCATCAAAATGCTTGCTTTCTTCACTCTTGAGCTCCTCGATCTCACATAAGGCTGTCCTACCTGTAACTTCAATTTCCTCCACTGGCGATTCAACTGCATGGTAATCGCAATTGACCTTTTGATCCAAAACCTCCAGGTCACCCAGATTATTTGTGGTTTGTTCTTCAGAGAGATCTGATGCATTGCTCTTGAGTTCTTCTTCAGCCAGAGACCCATTCAATTGATTAGTGGAAAAAAGAGCTTCATGTATCCGAGTGTACAGCGAGTCCCTCAAGGCTTTGCCGAAATCTTCATCACTTGTAAACATGGTAGCCACTGCCTGCAGTCGCTCACATGAATAAGTCTGTGAGCGTGTTCGTGCATGTTTTTAAAGCTAAAGGCTTAGCATATCTTGTGAGATGAAACATATACCTTCTGATAAAGTCTGAAACCATTGCCAATGAGCTGCCTCGAGATAAAATTAATTAGGGATGGCGGGACAAAGTCCAGTTTCATATCCATACTAGCTATCGTCCTACAAAGTTTAACAAAGTTAGGAGACTAAAACTTAAAGTCTCATCCCTTTATGCATTGGACACATAAAGCAGGACAGAATTTGTTTTACCATTTCTGTACTTCATCCCTTATGATGCATGCTCTGTACATTTTTAATCATAAGAAAGAATCCAGACCAACCAAATAACCACAACTTACCGAAAGTAACTTCTTTCTGGGGTAACCTTCTGCAAAGCAAAGCCGCCCACTAAATCAATTCTAACTGCATCCTTCGCTTTGGGAATTGCGTCATTGGTGAAACCATGAGTGCTACTGGTAATGCTTACTGAATCTGAGACCTGAAATAAAATTGAAATTCTTTTAGTTTGGGTACCAAATTTATAGTTTGATGTGCTTCCACACAAATATGTAGAAACATATAGCAAACAAACAGAAAGGAGAAGAAAAAAAAAATCATGACGCGTCATATAGTACCGTGTTTAGAATAACAACAAGTAGATCATCTTCAAGATACTCAAACAAAAAATAGTGCACAACAGCTTCTCTAGTTGACAGTGGCCATGAGACCTTCACCCTTTCTTCCAAAAAAAAACTAAACAATCAATACTCAAAGAAGTACCAGAAAAATAAGCCAATGTTCTACAATTGAATCATAGACGAACCTCACTAAAGATATCTGTTCACCTATCCGAACCTTCTGCAAACAATCGCAAGAGAGAATTTTGAAAGTTGGGATGGTCGATTGAGGCCACCTGGGATTTAGGAGAAAAAGGGAACTGCGTTATTACCTAAATCAAAGCTGTCCCTTCTGTCCACAGTAAATGTTCTTGCAGCGGAAATGGTACATAACTTGGCATCAAAAGCATTAACTCTTAACGTCCCTCCTATCCCATAGACCCGAGGAACATCAAGAAGATGCGATCTTAGGTCAGACCCCAGAGCTGTATAATTTTTTACTTCAAAAGGAGGACACAGTTGAGGGAAATTTCCTAACCACTGTGCCTATTGCATCAATTAATTGAGGTTCAGCAGAAGAATAAAGTATATCTTCTAACCAACTCACATGGTCAGGACCTAAAGATTATGGTCAAAAGAATAAAAATCACATACACGATTGATTTGACTCACCATTTCTTGTAGAGGGCTGACTCCCATGAGATACATAAACCTGAAAATGCGGAAATGATTTAAACTTCTGGCTTGAGAGTAAATGTCCAAGTTACTTTAGCAATCAGACTGAGTTCAAGCTCATCGTTGCAATAAGAGGCTCAAGTATTATAGTAGTTCAGTTTATCTTACAGACATCTAAAGGTCCATCCACATAGCCTTCTACAAGTAAGGAATGAAAGGGAGAGCCTTCAGGTCCTTCACGATACATAACACGAAACTCTTCATTGTCCTGCTTTAACTGTGAAAAGAGGAGCAAACTCAGTAAGCACCATACAAGTGTCACATACCCTTTTGAAGAGATGTGTCAAATGACAACAAATGAAAAACTCAGCTATCAATGCTCATAACATAAGGAAGTTAAAGGACCACGTAAATTAATCTCAGATTCCAAGAAGAGAAAGTGAGGAAAACTTTTCAACTTAACAGCTCAAGAGCAGTTGAAACTTCATCACAGTTTAAAAGGCACAAGAAATTTAAATTTAGTTCAACTGCACAAAACTTTCAAGTTTTAGAAGTTCTAAACCTTTCAACAAGAAATTTCATGAGCATTACCATTGTACATGTGAGACCTAACCAAGATAGAAGAAATTACCAATCAACCAATTATGTCACTTGCTTCCAACTCTACAATCTAAAGAATCATCAGCCAGTACTTCTCTCAATTCTCCAAATTAAAAACATGATTGAATATAAGAAGAAATGCAAATGTTCAAAAGGAAGGAAAAAGTCAAAAATAATCTTAACTATAAGAAGGACTGAACAAAAGCAATAGAAAATTAGCAATGATACGCAGAGCAGATAGCATACTTTCCATTCTGGATGTGATGCTGTGTCACGAGTTTTTGATCCCTCATTGCCATTCCCAGAAACACTCCTTAACATGTCAAGAAAATTTGACATTTCATCGGTCCTCTTTTCTATCACTGTCTCGCTACATCCTGTAGAACCCAAAAAGGCAGGTTATGATGCTTGGCAGATGCAACTACCATTTTTCGCCATTAGTAGTTCCACCAACATATGACCACAAAAACATTGCTACTGATTATCAACCTAAAACAGGATACTCAATGAAAAAACAACCTTCGGTTTCTTGCCCTGAAGATTGTAGGATTTGATTCTTGACAAGACTCTTCAGCGTCTTCACATTTGTTAGCATGGGAGATGCAAGTGTTCGGTCGAGTCTCTCTCTATACTGAACGATGTTATGTTTTTTGTCCATTTGCATCTCCCAACAAGCTACAAAGAACCCTCTTCCAAAATCTTACGTTTGAAATTTAAGCCAAATATTCTCAATAGACTCAGATATCATCTCCTGCAGATGCATATAAAACAAAACCAGAATGTTATCCTCAGCCAAAAACAACTATAACACGGCTTCTAAAAGGCTAAAAGCCATAATGATCCTTTCTAAAAGTTCATTTAAAAAATACACAAACTAAGCAATAAAAATCACAACAGATTGTACTTCCCATCTGAGGTAGAAAATGAAACCATATAAGCTTTAAAAATTAATCAAAAGAGCATGACAGAAAATTTTACATAGAAAGCAAACCAGTGAATCTTCCTCTTAACCTTTCTATAATACCACCAACATTCCAAACCCAAACAGCACCCAATAAAGATTTCTCATAATACTCAAATTACCAAGTTTGCTACTTCATAGAGTGATAAAAACTACACCAAAAAAAGCACCTAACACAACATATTGAAAGCAAAACCATCAATACCAATATGAAATTTCCAGAAAATAATAATTTTCAACTCTGACTAGATAAATCCACAGACAAAAGTATGCAAAAACTCATGAAAAACTAATCCAAAACAACATCATACATCCAAAAATAAGAACCCCCAGATGCAAATTCCATTACAAGGGTGAAAATTTGAACTCACAGGAAGCTCCCTGAGCAGAACCCAGCTGACCCTTATAAGAAATTCTGAAAACAACCCAGAATCAGAGATGTCTAATCCTCACAACCCAATTGCAGATCCCAAAACAAGAATCATAATATCTCACCCTTTAAAGTGAGACAAGGCCACCTGATGTTAGACCACCCAGACGGATATAGAACATGGGTTTTGCCTATTGCCTTGGGTGTAACGAATACCAGAGAATCCAGACGCATAGGAGGATAAATCACCACTTACCAACGAAAACAAATCACTTCACACGCATTAATAAATTTTATGTAATCAAAATTGATTTTATATGTTATATTGTATATATATAGTTAGATTAAACAAATAATAAAAGTATTGTAAAACAAGAGTTCTTTGATTTGTACGACTGTTGTCTCTCCAACAACGCTGAGGGCCGGTGTTAGAAAAGTGAGCTTTCACAGTAGTTGGCAACCGCTAACCTCAAGTAGGTATGGCTATGGCTATTAAACAATGTAATAATGATACTTTAAGACATTGCAACTACATTTTTGTCCCTATATTTTGCATTTTTGTTTTGATTGACCCTGCACTTTTTGGAATCATACATTTGCACCAAATTTATTTCTTCCCACTTCCCAAAATTTACCGTAGAAACGTATCAAAAAGAGGAAACTTAACAAATTTATACATTTTGACATGTTTTTAGCAAAAGCCGCTCTACGTGGACTTATTGATTGGCCATTGGTTAAAAAGGTCTCAAAAGGAATGTCGTTCTAGGGAGATGATACATATTGGTACCAAATTCAAAGGATTAGTGCATTGTTACCATAATAACGTTTCTCTAGAACTCAAAATTATAATTTATTCGAGTGTGTAAAGAGATTTTTTTTTTATTTTTCGCACCATATAGAATTATTTTACTTTTGTAGTGGCATATGTATTATTGGTAATTTTGTTACCATGTTATGACATCCATCAAACAGTGCAACAACGGCCAAAACAGCACATATTATTGAAAGGCGAATATTCAGCATACTTTGTTTTGCACTATTTTTACACTCCATCGATCTCAAAGAGTGCGAAAAAATTGTATTTAGCATTTTTTTTAATTAAAAAGAAAAATATAGAAATAAAAATAAGAGATAGTATCATTTTTATATTTTTATTTTAACATTTTGTTCGATTTATGTCTTTTATTTTGATTATTATCAATAATATCTGTTACAAATTTATACTCTTATACTAATTTAGAGCAGTTAATTTATCAAGATAATTTAATAAATTTATTCTCATAAGTTTTTATATTATTTATTTTTAATTTTTTAAAAAATATCTTAGTAAATTAACTGTTCTAAATTAATTTTAGTGTATAAATTTATAACAAATTTTAAACTTAAAAGTCAATGTTAATAAAAAAAAAAAGAAAAAATTAAAAACAACGGCTTGTGTAAAGCTATATGCCACGTGTGACGGTGTGAGATTGACATCGTAGAATCGGGTGACGTTGCGTTTCAATGAAGCGAAGTCGTTTGGGGCACTACTAGATTCGCCACCTCAAAGCGGTTTCGGACCACAGGTCTTGTCATGAACTTCGCTTCTTTTGTTTTTTTCTTTTTTTCTTTTTTGGTAATTATAATATTTTATTCAACATTGACGCTTGTCCCGAATGTCTAATATATTATTAGTAGTCTTACTTTGCCGTATTTAATGGAAAAGTATAGGATTCTTACATTGTCTTATACGACTAGAATCCTATACTTTTCTACACGAGTCTCCTTTGGGGGTTTGAAAATGACTGCACAACTGGCCTTCTCCCACCAACGACTCACCTTACCATGTCGTTTCATTTCGCCCGAAAAAAAAAAAGAAAAAAGAAAGGATTTGATTGGTAATGCAAGGTACGTGTGTGGATTATAAAATTATATATATATATATAATTATGACCGAGAAAAAGGCAATATAGCACGAATGGGCAAATTTAGGGTCACGTCGGTGGGCATCACAAATGAGCAATATACAATACCGTACATGTATAATTATTCTAGATTTTGAAGATTGGGTTTGATTTGATTAATTTTATATTATGGTTAATAAGGGACAAAAAAAAAAACAAAAATGTACTTGGTTTCACATTTTAAATATGTGTTTATATTATACGTGAGATTAAATGATTAATAGTTTCTTAATGTACACTACGTTACGTGTAATTTTGTGTAACCTTATTAACCATTCAGTGCTTGATCATACCTTTACTAAATATTTTAAACTATTAATCTATGTAGAATTCAATCAAATTACATCGACGTTTTTATTTGATTGATTCCAGTAATTCGTAAACAAATATTTCTGATTGGTTTTTACGGTATAATTTCTCACAATTTTAAACTCCAGTAGTTTCATTTTGTTAGCTATGTGTTTGCTAGGGCTACTAATGCCATTATTTATTTTTTAGGAAAAAAATTATGCTTAAACAAGAGGCCAAGTTTACTATTGTGTTCTTTTTTATTTCTTTTTTTTTTTTTGGTAAACACGTACTTACCATTTTTATTTTATTTTTTTTGCTTGGACATGTACTTATCATTGTGTAACGAGACTATGTTTGGTAGGAGAGAAAAAGAAGAGGAAGGAAAGGGTAGGAGAAAAAATAAGAAGAAAAATAGAAAAATTGGTTATTTGGTAGGAATAAAAAAGGAGAGAAAGAGAAAATGGAGGAGAAAAAGAGAGGAAAAAAAAAATGAGGTAAGGCCTACAAAAATTTTCCACTCCAAATTTGAAAGAAAAGTGGAAGGAAAAATACTTTAGTTAATCACAAAAATAAATTTACCAAAATAATCTTGCATATTGTTCTTCTTCAAATCTACATCGTGCTCTTAGAATGAGAAGGGTCATATTGTAAGAAAAATAATAACATGCAATATATAAGGTCAAATAATTATAACAAACGTTTATAATAAACTTTAAGACAAATTTAAAGTTACCAAAAGTTTATTCCAAACTTCAACAGAATTTCGACAGCACTTCGAAAATTCTGCAAAACCAAACTATGTTAATGGTAGAGGCATGTGTCTCACACTGTTTCCTTAAAACTAATTCGCCTCCTCTACCAAAGTACTTGAGGAACACAAGGGCGTCAGTCTCCCAAAATACAGTGACAAAGAGTAGCTAGGATAAGCACTGGACTTCTGCTCATATAAACTGGATTGCTATAAACTCTAACTATGAATTTTTTAAACACTCTAAGAACTAAACTAGAAACTACAAACTCTAGGCAATGGGAAGAACAAGAGAGAAAACTAGAGAGATTGAGAGGGAATGCTATAGAGAAAAGTTTTTGATTTTGGTATGTAGAATGAGGAAGAGGAGCTCTCCTTTTATAGCTACTGAAATAAGAGATTACGGACCTTTACTTTCAATGGGAATTATACTCATAAAGCCAAAACATAGCTATTACAAAGCCAAAAATGTCCAACCAACTAATGCTTGGCAGTTTTCTGGAAACTCCATATTGTTGTTAATAGCTAAAAAGCTAGCCAACTAATGCTTGGCAGCTTCAAGATTAATATTAAGCATTCCTTAAAAGCATGGTGTAGTATATGACCATTAGAAGCTCAATTGGAAAAATAAAATAAAATAACAGGGCTGCAACAAAAGATTGGGCTTACAAGGGTTCAAGTTTAGGCTCAGTATTCATGTCTGTAGATGTGGGCACATACAAGCCCATGCAAATCCAACCCAAGCCCTTAAGATTAACCCCACCTATACGCGCCTGAGAGAGTATCTATGGTAGTTATTTTTACCACTATCACAAAATATGGCCCTATATAAACCATAAGGAATAAGCTTCTCCCACTAATATAGGACTCATGTTTTTACATTTATTTTTTTAATTCCATTGGTGTACATTTGAGCTATAATTTCCCATTCAACTGTACACCATTTTGAACAAGTGAATATACGAAATTGATGTCCTTGCGGAGGAAAACAAGAATTCGCTATGAATTTTTATCAACTAGATATGGGTTTCATTCAATTTATGACTTCAAAATGGTTCATGAAAATATATGTTATAGCACAAATTAGACTTTGCCATGTACATAGTCTTCCAAGCCAAGCCAAACCTAATAACTTTAACCCATTTTCCTACACATAGTGTTTGACTGTCGACCGACTCTAAACATTTATCAGTTTATGATTCTAAAAAACTCAGAGAAAAAGATCTTAGCCTCCTTCAAAGTTCAAAGTCAGAGATGGAGAAAGAAGGGACACCTAGATTTCTTTTTTTTTTTTTTTTTTATAAGCGAATAAAATCTTCATACACGTACATTTATAATAATAATTAAAAATTAAATAAAAGTACCAAAATAGTCCTACATAATAATAGATTATTTAAATTTAGTTTAGGATTTTTGGTATGATTAGTCTCTGAATTTTTTGATGATTTGCAATGTTCCCCTGAACTTTTTTTTTGGGCAATTAGGACCCTGAATTTAGAATTTTTTGCAATGTATCTCCTGAACTTTTTTTTTAGCAATTAAGACCCTGAATTTAGGGTTTTTGGCATGATTAGCCCTGAGTTTTTCGTTGATTTGCAATTTATTCTTTAATTGTTTAAAAATTTGAATTTCAAAACTATTTTTTCCCCTCTAAACTCCCATTTGTTATTTTTGTCTCTAAACCAAGTGAGATAACCATTATGCCCTTAAAAGCACATAACTCAGGGGATATATTGCAAATCAGCAAAAAATTCAGTGGCTAATTATGCCAAAAACTCTAAATTCAAGGTCCTAAATGCTAAAAAAAAAGTTCAGGGGATACATTGCAAATCAACGAAAAATTCAGGGGCTAATCATGCCAAAAATCATAAATTCAGGATCCTAATTGCTAAAAAAAAAATTCAGAGGATACATTGCAAATTATAGAAAAATTCAGAGACTAATCATGCCAAAAATTCTTTAGTTTATTACAAAGGAAAAACTTAAAAAGAAAATGATATAAAGGAAAAAAAAAAAAGAATTAAACCAAGAGCTATGTAGTATAGATATCGATACATGGAGTTTCGTTTTTTTTGTTTAAAAAAAAAAAAAAAGAAAAATCTCTAAATGGAAGTTCAAGTTCGTATCATCGTGACTTTTGTTTTATTCAATTATCAACAAAATAACAATTCTCTATCGTACGACTCTCGTTTTTTATAATTGCACTGATCCCTCCATTTGTTTTTGCTTCTCATCATTAATCATTATTTGCGTTCCAATTTATTTAGACCTCAGTCAACGCAATAAATTATTTTTATGGAATTAACGTAATGCAATTAAATAATACAAGTGTGTTTAGTGTTTACTTTTGAGATAAACAAAACTACGTTTTTTTTTTTTTTTTAAGGATTTTGTTTCTCTCAAATAGTGACATTTATTCACAATGTTAAGCATACTAAAATAATTCTAAAATTGAAATTCAAACACGACAATGAATTTAATAAATCATTTCGTACTTCATGCGTGCATGTCGTGCCTTGGTACGGTATGAAGAATATCAATCATACACATCATCATGATCATGTGGAGCATAGTTTAATTTTAGTATAAGTGTTATTTTGATAATAAATATATTAGAATGAATTTACATGCTTAATCTTTATTGAGATAAAAACTTTAATTATTTATAACACACCTAAAACTCCATTCAATATATATGTGTATAAATTGTAACTAATATCGGGAGACTACTTATTTATTTTATCTTATATTTAAGGCCAAGACAACTATTTAAGATCTACTAATAGAAGTAAAAGATGGCGCCAAAAAAAAAAAAAAAAACCAATCTATATATCTATATTAAGTCTTAAGCGGAGAGAAAGTGAAAAACAAAATGTGATAGTTTCATTAATCAGAATTCTATTTTTAAAATTTTTGGAAAATTTCTAATTTAACTCTTATATTTCCATGATATAATTAGTTCTATTATTATTTTTTCAAGCTATGATTGGTTGTAATATATATGTGTATGTATTATATAATATTATATTTAATTTAATATTAGTGATTTCTTATAATAAATTTAGTTCATCGAACAAATAGCTACATTCGTCTCGTCAAAATAAATGTTGAGATAAATACATTTTTTAATATTTTATATAATATTATATTTAATTTAATGAGAATGATATATTATATTAAATTTAGTTCATCAAATAAATAATTGTGCTATATTCGACTCATCAAAATATATGTAGAGATAAATATATTCGTTAATATTGTAATATATTAAACCTAACTATGAATTAGGCTTAATGTATACAATATTAATACCAACATATGTAAAGCACGATATAACAACTAGTATATATATGGTTGCCTATCCAATAGATTTTTTTTTTTAACCTACGTGTAGGTATTTTTCTTTAGCCGTTGGATTATTATCTAATGGTGATCCAACGGCTATAATGAAGTACATGAAAAAATATACATCATTAATGTTATTTTTCTCTCTTACTTTTTATTATTAAAAAATGTCCATGATAAATTTTCATTGGCCAAAATGATACCTATGTATAGGTTAAAAAAAACCTACTAAATTGGTGTCCTATATATATGCACTAGAGTAATGATAGGAGTAATAATCCAAGTGGCATGCATTTCAACCACTTCTTATTTTAATGTGAGACTACACTATTTAAAATTATATGGCTAAAATGATACCACATGTATAAGTTTTTAGTGTAATATTTTGGTGTCCCAATTATTACTCATATAGACTATTCAATTTCTTTTGTTCTCTTTTGGCTAGAAATTATACAATGTAAGTGTTAGTATAAATATAACCTATTGGTCCAATAGTGATAACTAATTTTACTTTTTTGGCAAATAAATACGAAAACCCCCTGAAATCCAACTAATTTGGTAAAATTAACCATGTATTCATTCTTTTTTATAACAAAACTCCATGATATTGAGAATATTAGTTATGTCGTACCTATTTGTAATGGAAACTTCACATGATGTAGAATCAAAAGACATAACCGGTATACTTCACATGGTTTATTCTAGAATTATCCCTTTTTTTTTCTTTTCAAATTCATAAATTATAAGAAACTTAGAGGAAATGTATAATGTTTTGTGGTTTTAGTGGATTCTTTTGTACATTGACCATGGGTCTCATTCCCTAAAGCACCATATTTTATGTCGGTCAACAACTAGAGCTAGTTGCCGTTGATCATTCACCAACTTTAAACACTAAACAAAATTTTTTGACTTCTTTTCACATATACTAATGATACATAAAGATTTTTTCACATTATATACATATGCTATTAAGTTGATTATTTATTTCTAAACATATAAAGTTCAAGATTATTATAAAAGAATCACATTTTAGGAGTGAGCATATATGTGAGCAATATATATAAAAAACATATGCCAAATTGGTGGAAAAAATGAGTATAATTTCTAAAATACCACTTATACTTTTTGATTTCACACTGCAAAAGGCTTTTATTACAATTTAGAATGTTAAAACCCAAATTCTCTAACACTATGGAGTTTTGCTATCAAAAAATGAGTTTGGTTAATTTTACAATTTGGTTTGAATTTTAAGATGGTTTTTGTATTAAATATTTCTTTTTTGTTAGTTTTTTTTTTTTTCACTGAAGTTAATATGTCTTCTTTTTTTTTTTTTTTTTTTTCACGTACGCCCTTTTCTTGATTGACTTATTAGAGCAAGAAAATGAGTAAAAACTCGAATGATTTTAATGTAGCATGAGTAAACTTGAGTTAAATAAAAATATCAATAAAAAGGAACACTCATGTACATAAAAAATTATGTATATTGAAACATGAGACCAGAAAAAGGGCATTATTGTTCAACCCCTAAATACCAACAAAGGCATATAGAATCCAATATAATAAAGTAATGATAGGGATACCAGTAATGATAGGGACACTAAAATCTTGTACAAAAAATTTATATCATTTGATATGGTATACATTTCAACACTTCTTATTTTAAAGTGAGACAATACCATTTAAAATTATATGGCTAAAAAAAGTAATGTTATGGAGCACTAATGGTGCGCAATACCACAACGATATATCGATTTGATATTAATGATTCTAATTAATAAACTGGGTTCCACATGAGCCTCACATGAAATGTAATTATAATTAGCCAATAACAAACTGACACACCATGTGGTGTTAGACACCATATGGTGCCTCATGGCATTATCCGGCTAAAAAAGATGTCATATGTAGTGGTATTGATTTTTGGTGTAATATTTTGGTCTTTGTTCTAGTTAAGCTGACAAGTTGGTGTCAGAATTTGATGTTATAGCTTAGTCATTTTGTAGAATTCATCAATGAATCAGTTTTCTTTATGCAGTTCTGAATAAATTTTGTTTCTATTATGAAGTTCTGTTTTCCAACATTGAGACACCAGTCTCAATTTCTTCATATTGACTTGTGTTAACAATAAGAATTTTGTTTCAAGAGTATTTATCTAGCCCAGTGCAAGTGAAGGTAGGAAAAGTTAGTGACCCAACAACAAATGTAAGTCAAACTCTGCAGAAGATTTGTGAGAGTGAGAAAGTACGTTTGTTTCCATAGGCAAGAGGACAAGAAGAGATTATGAACTTAAGCTTGATTTATGTGTATTTTGTAGCAGAATTTTTTTTTTCTTGAGATATTTCATATACTTAAAAATGTTATCTAATATTTTCTAGTTCTTTTTTTATTTACCTCTTGGTTATTGCATACAATTTATGTGTGCTTCTTAATCTGTTGTAGCTTGATCGACTTCTAGCTATTCTTGTAGAGGAAGCATCTCATGTTGAAAGATCTGGTCATCCCTTTCCTTTAACTATCGTCCTTGTGGAAAGGAAGGTATATTGCGACTATACGAACCAATCATCATTTTTATTACATACTATTATTCTAATCTTTTAATTTGGTCTCTTGGTTAATGGTTATCACATTCAATTTAAAAATTGTTTAGATGCAAGACAACTTTAGTTCCTATTTATGTATTACTTTTGGACTAGTTTTAGTTTTCTTCTTCTTCTTTTTTGAGTCACATATTAACTCTTCGCTGGAAAACCAAAGAAGAGAAACTACAGAGCAAATGTTGAAGATCTATGAGTTATGCATAGTTGTAACAAATTTCGTGACTTATAGTCATAATCAGATCTTGTATTTTTTAGAACTATGAGAAACTTATGGCTGTCATGGACAGTGCTAACCCTCTTTTTTTTTTTTTTTTTTTTAAACGGATTATACACTAATCTTGATGGTATAGTTTTTCATATGAAAAACAGATTTTTTTTTTAGTTAAGGGTATTGTTAGACATTATTATAAAATGCTATGCTATTAAAAGTAGTAACAAAATATGTGACTATCACAACTTTTGTGACTCTAAGTCACAGATCTTGACTACTGTCAGGGATTATGTAACCTAAAGTTACATATTGTTACTACTAATTTGAATGAGAAATGTTGACATCTGAGACTTTGTTAGTTTCTGAATTGTGTTTGAAAATTTAAGGATTTGAGGGCATTTGGAAAGGAGAAAGAGTGGTGCCCCTACTTCTTGACAAGTGTAGGTGAGGAAGATGTATTAAGACTAGCTTCATTTCCGAATTGTCAATAAGTATGTCAATATAGGTAACGCAAATATGACTATTAATAAATACAATGGCTTGGTTTTATTAAAATTAGTTTGTGTTAGAAAAATGTCATAAAGTCATTATTATGCAATGTGAAAGCATATTTTGCTTTTGAAAGATAGACATATTGTTATCTAATGTGTTAAAAATAAAAAAGATAGGCACAAATATTGTGACTAATAGTCACAAATTAAGGTTATATGACATAAAATTATGACTGTCATGAATTGTGTGACTGTATGTATCACATTTATTACTATTACTAAAGAAAGAACTACAGGCCGGCCCGTTTTGGGCCCGGCCCGGCCAGCCCCGCCTACGAGCCTGGGCCGGCCCGCTTTCTTTGAGGGCTAGGGCCCGGCCCGGCCCGGCCCGTTTTCCTTCCCAAACCCGCTTGGGCGGGCTGAGTCGGACCGGCCTGCCCATTTTGCCACTTCTAGGCCTAACTATGCCTTTCTCTAGGTGGCCAGGGAGCTCTAATTCCTTTCATATATATGCGGTTTGAAAGACAGGTAATTAACCAAAAATTGGTTTAAGTTTAATATTCTCCCACTCAGCCCAGAGTCAAAGTACTGTATTCGACTTGTAGAGACAAAATTCTATTGAAATTGATTAACTCTTATTCTACAAAACTCATATTTCCACGAAAATTGATTTCTATGTAGTTTCTATCAGAGTTAAAAGCATGATTAGTTATTCAAATTGATAGGAATTTTATTTAGTAGTAAACTCCATGCTATTATAAATTTATATTTGTTATGCAAAGTTTATTCATTAATAAGTTTCGATAGGAATTATGTATTTTGCGTGGATAATGTGTTATGTGCAAAAGGTCAAAAAGAAGTGAAATTTGGACGAAAAGAGGATAATGTACAATAGAGAAATCTATTAACAAACACCAACCTAGTTTTCTCCTCCGCTCAATGGCACTCTCACAGTCGCGAACCGTGAGAGTCGTCTTCAAGAGTTAGGTGAGGTAAGAAAAAATGTCATACTTCAAGAGTTGAGCCAGAGAGATTTAAAAAAAAATGCAGATTTTTGTCTTATCGCGGTTCTGAAATTGAAAAAGGTTTTGGAATTTTTGAAGGCAAAATGAACTTGAGGAAGACAGAGCAAAAACAACAACATCAAATAAACGAAAAATGAGAAGCCACTTTTTTTAAAAAACATTTAGTATTAAAAAATTCATAATCAAGAATAGGTATTCAAATTTAGAAGCCACTTTTTTATTTATTTTCATTTTCCAAATTTTATTTTATTTTTTTACGTTTTTAAAATTATAATAAATTTAGAGGGTGACACATGTCCTTGATATGACATTTAACAGTAAAATTTAATGATTACAATAGAAATTGGATCGAAGGTACTTTCGCTGTCAGAATTAAAGATTGAGTATATTACTATAAATTTTGACTAAAAAAAAGGACTTTCGTAGCAATTTACTTTTAATTTTAATAGGGTGTTTGATGAGATCGTTCAAATTCACGGTTCAATGATTCATCCACACTATAGCGAATAAATTTCCTCATTTATTTAATTCTTTTTTTTTTTAGTTTTAAGAATTAGATTCCGAATAAAATTTGAACTTTTCTTCTAAATTATTAGGGATATTTGTTGCATGAATATATATTATGAAACAACTATTGAGTGGCACATTACGAAGCATATATAATAAAATTTCTCGATATAATTCACCCTTAATCTTATTTTATCGATATAGAATCCGATTTTTTTTTTTCAGAAAAAAATAGGTTAATTACGTTTGTGTCTTGATTGTTTGTTCATTTTATTTTTTTTGTTCTAATTATTATCAATATTAATCTCTAAATTTGATATTTGTAACAAATTTATACTTTTTTTGATCAAATATTAATTTCGACCATTGGGTTTACCAAAATGCCTTTTTGACTTTAAGGATATGTATTTAATACTAAATTTGAATTTAAAACTAAATAAAATTAATAGCTAAAAGAAAAAATATATAAAAAATCTACAAGTGCAAAAACCTACGAAAATTAAATATTATTTATAAAGAAACTTTGTATAAGTTTTAAATTTATTTTCTTTTAAAACATCTATATTCAAAGTTTTACGGGTGTTTTGGTAAACATAATGGTTAAAATTGGTGTTTGACTTAGAAAAAATATAAATTTGTTATAAATTGTAAATCTGAAGTTTAATATTGACAATAACCAAAAGGCAATGTATAAATTGAATAAAACGATCAAAATGGAGGGTATAAAAAAAAAATTGCTGACGGAATTTTTGTGATGATTGTCTAACTCAATATACTGAATTATAATGGTAGATAGGTATAATTTCTCGGTCGGAATTTGTTTATAAATAATAGTAAAATTGCAAAAAATAATAAAAATAGAAGAATTTTACATGGTTCAGCCCAAAAAGGTGGGTCTACGTTCACGGTAGCTTTTCCACCAAATGAGAGAGATTAGAAGAAGCATAGAGTCTCAATGTAAAATATCTAGCTAGTATTTTTTGTGTCATGTTTATGAGTGTGATATTGTGTATAAAAATTACGAACCTAAGCCCTTTATATAGTCAATAGTGTCTTTAGGTTTTTTATTTTCGTGAATAAAAAACTATGAAATAAAATTGAGTAAATACTGAGTCAATTAAGTAGTTGCTTTTTGTGGGATTAGGTAAGTCAATCGTTTGTGAAAATATAATTAACTACGTGTGTTCTAAAGTAAAGTAGACAGAAATTTGAATTTGAATTTATTGTTTATTTCTCTCTTTCTTATTATAAATAGAGGCAATGAAGCGAGAGGTGTGTAGCTTTTCCTAGGTTGCTTTTGTTTCCTCTTCCTCTCATCTCTGTTCTGTCGATTGATGGAGTTGGTTGCCTGTAATTCCAGATCTCATCAGCGGCGGACGAGGACAAGGGTTGCCTGCGGTGAATTCAGATTCCATTTTTTGAATAATTTTCAAAATTCAATTATTTTTTAACAGTATTTAGAAAAAGGGTCATTTTGTAAAGTTGATCCAAAATTCAGTCATTTAAGGCATTTTTTTTTTAAGGAAATCAAAGTGTGTGTCTTTCTTTTTTCTACACTTTATTTTAACAAATGTCTATTTTCTCTTTTTATAACTAAATGGCCGAATATACGTATTTTTGTATTTGATATATCTACTTATATATCAGCTTTAATTTATATACTGAATATAAATTTTTATATTAGTTACATCATATTTTACACTTGTTATACCAGTTATTTTGTTACATCATTTGAAAAAGTAATATTTACTTTAAATAGGCCCAAAGTTCTGTCATTTTACTTAAGACCCTTTTTTTTAAAACCCCATTCAGTAAATAACCATTTTTTTTAGTGTTTAGCTAATGACCATTGTGTTCAGTAGGGAAATGTTATAAACTTTAGAAAAATGGTCTCCATTTTATTTTCCAAGTTTTTGGTATGTTTATTTTCCAAGATATAAAAATTTTATAAAACCGTAACATAGCTCCCTTTTTTTATTAGATTCTACGTTTTGGCACATTTTATTATTATTATAATTATTATTATTATTATTATTATTATGTGTATTTAAAGTGCACAAAGATGACCTAAAAAAGAAAGAAATCTAACCATCCATTGGTGTTAGATCAAGGGCCTTTTTGCCCTTAAAGTTGGCCAAAAACGAGTGTACATATGGCTGCAAACTAGAGAGAACGTGGCTTGTGTGCGTGCTAAAAAACGAATTGGCACCGCGGTGCCATTTTCTGGCACTGCGACACCAGTGTTTCTGGTGCTGAGGTACTGCGATGCCACTTTATGGGCACTGCGACATTAGTGCCCTGGAGTTGAGGCATCGTAGTGCCTATTTATGGGCATCGCAACGCCTAGCTACCGGTTTAATTGAGCTTTTTAGCTCTCTACGATGCTCCGTACCTCGTTTCAGCTACTAACAGCTTCATAAACTTCTTATTTTTAATGCCAAATATACACTTAATCTCAATTTCTTATTTTCCTATAAAAGCATAAAATAACATCAAACTAAAACAAATGCTTGAGAACTTACAATTATTTGAACTTAAAAATACTTGATTTATTGATAATTAACCATCTCATCAGTAATTGAGAAATTTTATTGTATATGCTCCGTAATGTGTCACTCAATAATTGTTTCATAATATATGTTCATGCAACAAAAATATCTCTAATAATTTAGAAGAAAAATTTAGATTTTATTCGGACTCTAATTCTTAAAACTGGAAAAAAAAAGAATTAAATAAATGAGGAAATTTATTTACTATAGTGTGTATGAATCACTGAACCGTGAATTTAAACGATCTTAACAAACATCCTATTAAAATTAAAAGTAAATTACTGCAAAAGTCCTTTTTTTAAGTCAAAATTTACACTAATATACTCAATCTATAGTTCTAACGGCGAAAGTACCTTCGATCTAATTTCTGTTGTAATCGTTAAATTTTACTGTTAAATGTCACCTCACGAGACACGTATTGCACTCTAAATTTATTATAATTTTAAAAAACCATAAAAAAATAAAATAAAGTTAGGAAAATGAAAATAAATAAAATAAAATTAAAAGAAAAGAAAAAAGAACCTTTCTTTTTTCTTTTAAAGAAAAAAATGAATCGAGTAAAAATCCTCTTTTTTCTCCGTACACACTCTCTCTAATCCTTCTCCAAAATCATCAAGCATAAGTTTGATTAGAATGGGCGAAGTTAACGTTTGAGTTTAACATAAGTATTTTAATGCAAAGGAAATGCCACCACCCCTATGTGGTGACCAGAATCCATGCTGATCTCTAATAAAAGAACAGTTCATTTCCTGGGGTAAACAAATTAAATGTAAATGCATGCACGTCCGAGTCAACTATATATAAGTCATCAAGTACCACGATCAAGGTGTAACATCACAACACCAATCCATAATGGGAACACGGCCTCTGCAGTGTTCTTAGAAGAAGCAACTCCGGTTTTGAATACCAGCCTCCCTGTCACAACTCCAGGATGAGAAAAATCCATTTGGATGAAAGGTGAGTCAAAAGACAGCAGGTCAAAACTATGCTTGGACTACCATAGACAAAGTTGAGCCAAATAAATGCAACAGAATCTGCCTCTAATATACTGAAATGGAACAATAGATATCTCAGGCCAGTAAAGAAATTATCCAAAAGAAGAGAACTAAATCTGGGCAACTTTACTGATTGGAGAAGAATAAACGACAGGGTTTCCAGAGACCTGAACTATCCCAGAGCCAAACTCTAATTACAATCCAGATATTTCCATAGAAAAAAGAAACACAAAACCACAAACCGACCCCCCCCCACCAAAAAAAAAAAAAAAAATTCCCTGCCTCTATATTTCCCCCACTCTTTCCACCATCACTACCCCTATCAAACTAACAGACTAGATTTAAATAAATCATTCTCTCATCCTCCCTCTTGTGCCCTTACAACGGCAAATACCCCTCTACCCTTGATCAACTTAATTCCATACGTGAAACGAATAGGAGGCTGAGGCTTATCATATACATGCATGCATATACCTACACTAGAAAAATGACAAATAACAAGTCAGGGTCACTACTTATTGTTCTCGCAAAACCAAGAAAAAGGATGACTAAATATATGCACAAAGTCATTGTTTCTTTCTTTTTATTTTTTTATTTTTCTTCCTCAGATGTTTCGATGATCAACTTAGATTTAAAGGACATGTTCTTTATTTTGGCAGCAAGAGAGGATGGGGGTAACGACAAGACACGAGCAGTAAAGCCAATGCAAAGCTTTAGAAGGCTTTGCCCTCTTTTATAGTGCCACCACCCACCCTGAAACCAAAGGGTAAGGAAACTAGACTTAGAACTTTTTCTCCACCAAGCCAAAAGACGGGGAAAAGATTACTGACGCGGGCTTAAGGCGAAGTAAAGAGAATTATAGAAGTCCATAGAATTATGAAATATAGAAAAGAAAAATTAAATGGGAACACTGAAAGAGAAGATATGAGAAAAGACCATTTGTACATTAAGGAGCCCTTAACCAGTTTGTTCATTGCAAAAGCTCATTCGTGTTCAAACACTCGGATGAAACACTAGCACAAACCTGAAACCGATGTAAGAGAGAGATTATAACCTAAAAAGCATCCAAGATTAAGTATAGTAAAAGGCAAAAGAGTTCATTTTGACAATGATTAACTTCTCACGAAGCATATAAACAAACTAAAGAAAAATGACAAGAAGAATTGACTCGTATATTACCCGTTCATGGGCGTCTTTCAAATCCTTCATATTTAGAGAATGTATGTCAGCACTGCCACTCAGAGCCGGTGGTGGTTTTACCTTCAACTAAAGCTGCTGCACGCTCCTGCTATCAGTTCAACACATTAGAACAACGTTGAAAAGCAATGAATATAAAGACAAATTAACAATCACCAGATGAAGTAGAACAACCCAATAAACCACTAAAATCAAAAATAATTTCCCCTACATGAACAAGGATTTTACTGATGTACAATAGCAAAATGTCCCACTTGCAGACAGTACCAGAGATTATCATCAGCAGTAAATAGGCAATATTAAAAAAAAAAAATAAAGTACATAAACTCAAGAAGCCACTCAAGACATGATTGTAACAACAGCAGAAAACATCTAAAAGAACACGGTAAGAGTATATTTATTGTATCTTAACAAAACCTAAGAACAAAATTAAGTTCAAGAGTTTAAAACATTTTGGACATAATTACAAGTACCAAGACAAGAACAAAAGTACATATACGCTTCTTATATATTTATTTATTTCAAGTAAGCAAATAAATCATTAAGAGTTACCTATCTCCAGTTAAGTCACTTATATTGTAGAATATAATCAGTGACTTTCTTTTTTGCCCTCTCAACAAATTTTCACACATTAGCTTACCTCTCTTTTGTCCATTGATAAATACTAAAGCCTGAGTCACAGTGAATAGTGGTCGAGAGCTCCTAAGCATAGAAATGCTTATCCTGTGTCTACTCTATTAAGTCGTTTGCAGCTAAAGACAACAATAAAAGGACCTGCCAATGATCTGAGATAGTCGGCGTCCAACCTCTTCCAGCTTTGCTTTCTAGCGAGAGCTTTTTCAAGAACCACAAAAAGGGTGTCTTCTGCACAGAACTTGTACTTAAAAGAGCGTGAAAGTGGGAATTGCGAGAAATGGATCTTCCTGCCAACTAAAATAATCATTATATATATCAAAATATATTGATTTATCTTTTAAAAATTTGATTTATTTTTTATAAAATTGATTTACCTTTTCAAAAATTGATTTACTTTATTAAAAAAAAAAACACTAAAAAATTGCCATTTATCAAAAGAAAATTATAAAACGGTCATTAATTAAATAGTGTAAAAAAAGGCCATTTTTTAAAAATTAAATACTGATTCTCGTATCGTTCCGTATCTTAACGAGGCCCAATATGTCGTGGACTGGGCCGAGTTGCCTAGGCCCAAATCCATTTTCATTGTAATTAAAAAAAATCAAATATAATTATCCAAGGAAAGTTGAGAAGAGAGCAAAACAGAGCAGAGAATAGATTGACAGAGCAGCTTCATCATGGCTGTACAACTCTCCGGGCAGTGGCTGCCAAACTTTCCCACTGTGTCTGGGAAGTTTTCTCAGACCCAAACCAAACCAAAGCATCCTTTCTCTACTACAACTCTCTCAGCTACCGCTTCTCTTTCGTCTCCACCTCCCACCATCCAGGCAACAATCTCCAACTCATACAATACTACTCTTACTTTGTTTTTTATATGTATTCGTCACAATTCATCTATATATACATATGCATATATATATATATATATGTATTCATTTTTGCTCTATGAATGAACGGGAAAGTGCAAAGTTTTTAACCCAGTAGTTGCCGGCTGAGCTCCAGGAGAAGCCAGATTTTTTATAAAAAAAAATTATTTATTTTGTTTTTTTGAGCTAGGCAGGTTTTTTTCTTAGTGGGTATTGCAAAAAATAATCTGGGCAGTGTTTATTCTCCCTAAAAGTTAATTTTATTCGTTTATATGAAGAAAAAAAATGGTGGGATTTCTTCAATGTAATGGGGGTTTGCTTTTGTTAGCCCTATTTTGGGTTGTATTAGAAACATACTATGCTTAATTTTTTACGTGGAATCCAATAATAATGCCGTGAGAATTAAATCCTATAGTTGTTGTAATGATCTTTTAAAGGTAATGAAACACATTGCAGATTGTTGGTGGGAAAGCTCCAAGTTTATATGTAGATGAAAGTTTGAATTCGTTTGGTTCCCGAGTTGAGGATGACTGGGTTGATCTGGATACAGATCTTTACCACTGGACTAAGGTGCTACGCCCTGTTCAGGTATGAATTACCTGTTGTTAAGACATTTATAAATGGATATTTAAGGTGATAGTTGGGTGTATTTCATTATTTCAAGAACTGGGAACTGATGATTTATTCTTGAAAATGCTTGTTTGGTGATGATTATTGGGCAGTGGTATCCTGGTCATATTGCGAAAACGGAAAAAGAACTTAAAGAACAGCTCAAGTTGATGGATGTGGTGATAGAGGTGCGAGATGCAAGGATTCCTATGTCCACTAGTCATCCACAGGTGAGAGCTCCTCAGTATAATGTTGGTAATTATAGTTAGAATGTGTTAGATGGTCGTTTGAAGATAAATAACGTGATTAAAATTTTACGTGAGAAATTGTTGCTAGATTCTGAGTTATGCAATTTGTATTTGCGATGATTTGTACTACTATTGAATAAACATAATGCAAATGCCAAAATCAAAATGCAATATTTATTAATAAGATTGGTAAACATGAGCCTTAGGACTTGCTATGACATTAAGGGCATGACTAACCCATAATGAAATAAATCATAAAGTGAAAGGATTTGGAGAGGAATGAGAAGGAATCAAAAATCGATCGATCCCTTCTTAATTTGACTAATCATGTGAATGATACATCAAAATTTGTTTAAGTAAACACAGGAGTGGATGAGAAAGGGAAACACTTCTCTTATTCCCATTCCCTTTATTATCGATTGCGGCTTAGTAAAAATGGCCTGAATGTTCTTGTTCTTTAACTTTTCTTGTAGTTTTTTCTGAGCAGATGGATGCATGGCTAGGTAATAGGAAAAGAATTTTGGTTTTGAATAGAGAAGACATGATATCTACGGCAGACCGGAATGCTTGGGCAGCTTATTATGCAAGGCAGGGGACAAAAGTTGTCTTTTCAAATGGCCAACATGGAATGGTACTTTATTTTTGCTTGAAATAAGAAGAATGACACATAGAGAGATTCTCTACCTGTTTTCCATAATTTTGAACATCACAGCAGAATATAATTGCACCCACATTTGTAATTGCAGGGCACCATGAAGCTAAGCCGGTTAGCCAAGGCACTAGCTGCAGGTGTAAATGTCAAACGTAGAGCCAAAGGACTACTTCCTCGTCCGGTAGGTTCGAATATACTGATATAGTATGCCAATGTTGAATGTTACAATATCAAGTTATTTCTTTTGAAAGCAATGCCCTTTGTTCATATTTTTCTGGGGAAAAACAGAGAAACTTTCGCTATCTTTTTGTTTAATGTCTAACAAAATTTATATTCCTTATTTTTATTCCTATGACTCTTTTATTTTTCTAGGATAAGGAATACAAATAGTAATTTTGAGATATTGTTTTCTGCTGTTCATCTTCTTTTTGTATTATTAAAAGCATTTATTAACTAATCTTGCATGCTTATCCATGAATAAAAAGTTCGCTAAGCTCTTCCTCTTTCTTCATCATATTTTCATGCAGGATGCTTAGTTTATACATCTCTTATTTATATAATTTTTTAACGAACTGTCGTTAGTATTTAAGTGGTTATTCAGAATTTCAAAAGTTTAATCAGCAATGGTTTTGATGAACTTGGAATAAGTCTGTTGAATGGTTCACATAAAGTTTTTGAATAAGAGTTAAAAGGGAAGTAGTTGGGGAAGTGTAACAGTTTTACTGTAAAAAATTTTACTGTTGCTCTTGTCTAACACTTCAAAGTAAACGATGCTTAGTAAGAATTTCTTATTATGGCAGGTTCGAGCTGGAATAGTTGGTTATCCAAATGTGGGGAAATCTTCTTTGATCAATCGCTTGTTGAAGCGACGGATGTGTCCAGCGGCTCCAAGACCAGGTGTTACAAGAGAATTGAAGTAGGCCTTTCCGCTTTTGTTACTTAAATTACCATAGAAGATACAGTTAGTGGTTAGGGAGAAAGAATTGAGGGTTTGAGACCACCTTATAATGCTACGTATTGTAAATTTCTTTAAATTGCATTCTTTCACATTCCATGGGAGATTATAAAATATTACGTTCTCTGAATTTCTAATGAAAATAGTCCAACTCAGTGAAGGAGCATTCTGAAATTTGTGTACATGTTTAAACAAGATGTATAAAACATTCTTAGTGCCTAATATAGAAGAGATTTTTAAGTTTCTGGAATCCCACAAAAATAAAAGTAAATTGTGTCATAGTTCAGAATTCATTAGTGAGGGGTTCATAATTTTGTTTCTTTGTTCCATAAGTGGGAATTTGATGCCAAAAAACTATACACGATCTTATATAATCACCATATTAAAGTCAAAATACTTGCTCTTCTAACATATTTTTTTGTTGCTGTGTATCTTTGTTGTTCCATTCAAAGGTGGGTTCGTTTTGGGAAAGATCTTGAGTTGCTAGACTCTCCTGGTATAATTCCAATGAGGATCAGTGATCAGTCTGCTGCAATAAAGCTTGCTATATGTGATGACATTGGAGAAAGATCCTATGATTTTTCTGATGTTGCTGCAATTCTTGTACAGATTCTGACAAGGCTTCCATCAGTAGGTATATATTCTACGATGCCCATGTTTTAATATTTCTTATTTGAAAGTATCACGGTAATAACTTCAACTCTGGTCTCAGTGCTGCCTTTAAGACAGATTGAATAATTTCACGGAATAGGGAAATATACTTTCGGTTTTTTAAGTTAATAAGCACCTCTTTTCTTGGCACCTTAAACTGTTGAGAGAGAATTTGTTATTGTTTTAATTTAAACTGTTGAAACAGAGTTTGTTATTGTTTTAATTCTGACTTAACGTTTTCTTAATCTGTGGCAAGTTCTGTAACACTGAATTACTTTTGAGTACTTTTGCATGTTATCTTGGTTTTGTTGTTAGATTCCAATCTGCTGGGTGAACTATTTTCAAGTTTTGTTTTTGCTTTACTATGCATACTTATTCCAATTTTCGTTTCATTTTCAGGTATAGAGGCTCTTCACAAGCGCTACAAGATTGATGCAGATGGCCATCACGGTAGAATGTACGATACTTTCTTCACATGGAAAATTTTCAGTCTTCTTTTAATATATATATATAAATATATATGTGTGTGTGTGTGTGTTTGAACTGGTTCTTTTTGCATGGTAAGCCAAGTGAGCTTAAACTTTAAGCCAGGACTGGAAAAATAAGTAAAATGTATACCAAAAACAAAAGGGTAAGGGGAAAAAAGAGATAGGGATGACTCAGATGAGTCTAAATGGCATAAAGTGACAAACGGTAAATTTAGTTATGCCCTCCTTTTTAATTGTTTTCAATGATGCTACTTTTCCATTGTGCAGATTCGTTCACAAGCTTGCACTTCAATTGTTCAACGGGGATGATAACCAAGCAGCATTCCGTGTCTTGACAGATTTTCGGAAAGGCAAGTTTGGTTGGATTGCATTAGAGCGGCCTCCACGGTAATACTACTGGTTAGCTTAGTGGTAGACTAGGACTTTGCCAAGCTTCAGAGCCACTATTGCTTCTATATATCTACTGAGAGATGCACTAGTTTCAAATCCTTATGGAGTCTGAAGCTTCAACTTCATATCCGCATCGATGAAAGAAAACAAGGCTGTTTGGAAAGTTTTTACAAAAGCTCAGACTGGTTAATACAGGCTGTTTGGAAAGTGGCTCTGGAGATTACAATTTACAAGTTTGCCTCTAACATAGCCTGTATATAGATGGCCCTTCTCAGTTCTCAGGATTCGCTTTTATATGGCTCATAGTCTCAATCTGGGATGCTTTTAGATTAGTGGATTTATGTGTAGTTTTGTACAAGGATTATACAACCTGCATCATAAATAAAACTTTAGGGGCACATTTTTGTACTAATATATGGCTTGTTTGATATTGTGTATAGTAAAATAACTACCATTTTAATAATATGGTATAAAATTCAACTTTCGAGAAGGAAAGATGGTAAATTCCACGAGATTGTACCTATAATTTGCAGCTCCATGCCCTAAGGTTCAACTGTAATTTGTTTTTGGGTCTCGTAGAGAGGATAACTATATTCCAATATTCTGTCATTGAGTCCTAACATTTTGAGATTAATTATTTTATTGGTCCCTAAATTAAAATATTAAGAAACTTCATTTGGATCTTTGAATTTAAATTTTTTTTTTTCATTTTAGTTTTTAAATATTCAAACTATTCCCTATTAGTCCTAGAAGACTTATTCTGTTAGAAATATGTTATTTAATGGACACATTAGTAATCCTTTAAATAATTAATACTAGTATTGATCGCTAAATTTTGAAAAAGTTTCATTTCAGTCCCTTTTTTTGGTTAATAATTAACAGGAAATGTTTTAAAAAAAAAAAGACTAACGGAAAATTTTTTTAAGAGTTCAATGACAAAAAGGGGGATTTCTACTACACAACCCTTGTTTTTGACCTTATCACTGTAACTTTTTTTATGAGTGTTGGATCTAAATTGGACGGATTTGATGCAATGAGGTGCACAAACCGAAACATGTATCAAATCACATATGATTATTACTTTTTGCTAAATTAAAAAAAAAAACAAAAATAAAACTAAATCTTCAGTTTGGTATGCTTTTCAGAAATCAGTTTTGCCAAATCAATGAAACAACAACACTCCAAAAGAGAAAAATCAAAGTTTAGAAGACAATTCCTACCATATAGTAATTAGAATGAAACTAGAATATAAAAGTCAATAGTGGTTCTTTGAAGATTTCGATATTCAATGATGGTGGTGATGGGATTTGAGGAAACAATTATCATTTTTTGATGACTTGTTGTCCTGTTTCTTCTTCTTCTTTTTTTTTTTTTTTTTTTTTTTTTTTTTTTTTTTTTTTTTTTTTTGAGCTTGATGTCCAATTGAAATTTGCAAATCGATATTGATGGTGGTGATGGTGCTTTGAAATAGATGGGTATATTCTTGGATATTGATGGTAATAGTGATGTTGTTGCTTTCAAAAATTGATGTCCACTGAAAAAGATAAAGCTTGGGATTGTTGGGTCTTTTAAATTTCTAGACATGTTTTATTTATTTTATTTTATTTTTTTAAAAATCTGTGTCTAAGATCGTGGGTTTTAGTTTTGGAATAAGAAAATATTCATTCTTAAGATTTTAATTCTTGTATATGTGATAAATTTTCCATGCGAATATGATTCAAATGGCTTCAAATGAGCTGTAGGATAAGGCCAAAAACTAGGATTAGTTTATAAGGGAGAGGAGAACCATACGACTTCAACTGATGGTTGATGATGAGGAATAAGAGTGTAGTTACAATCCAGTGCATCTTAGCTTGCTTATTCCATTGTACTTTATGGGGCCCATTAAACCGTTAGATAAGTTATGGGCCATTCGATTGGGATATTGTGCTAGGACCGAATATTGGGGTCTTATAGTAGAATTTTCCTGACAAAAAGAGATATCATCCATCGTTGTGGACATTTTTGACACGTTTGTAGCTAGCACTATTCATATTGTCAATTAGAGTTGATTGGGGAAAAAAAAAAAGAACCCTTGAAATTTATTTTTTGTAATTTTTAATTCTGTGTTTTGGTTTCAGGAAAAAAGGAAAAAACTCACATATTGATTTGTACTCTCTCTTCATATTTTGACAAATTTCATTCCCAAAATATTGCTAATCTAAACTCTTTCTTTTTTTTTTTGAATGCATCTAGACTCAAGTTATGTTATTTGTTTTCCAACAGTTAAAACATGTATAAAAAATATCGTTTGGACTAACATAAATTGGACAAAATATGAACGGATGATACAAAATTTTTGAATTTCAAACTACGAAGTTATTATTATTATTATTATTATTATTATTATTGTAGACATCAAAATATAAAATATCAAACTACAGGTTTTTTTTTCCCAGTCAACTCTTTGTCAATAATTTATAACCCAATATCCCAGAAGTAAAAGAAAAAAGAAAAAAAAAAAAAAAGGAAAACTAAAAAGTAAAAACAATCCCAAACCAAACAATAAATTGGTCTTCTCTCTATTCTGGATAACCCTATACCGCTCGTTGCCAGTCAGGAGACTCAATTCCCAAAGCTCAACGTTCAAACTATTATCTTGCCTAAGAGGTGATCTCCTTGTCCTACTCTTCGCCGCTGTTTGTTTGCTTCTTCTTCTTTTTATTTATATTTTTTATTTTTAATGAGAAAATTTTCTGCAAAAACTTCATCTTTCTACTACTCCACGACATTTTTCCCTCCAATTTTCTCGGCAGCCAAACAGATTGTTAATATAATACTTTAAAAAATGGGAGAACAGGAATACCGTTTTGAAATTTGGAATGAGGGTCTTTTAATTTTCATGATGAGCAGGTGAAAAAAATGGAGAATGGTGGGTTTTCTGGCATTAATGGTGGAACTCTGAGGGCTAATTGGACTCAATCACAGGACATTTACTTCATTGAGCTATTGCTTGAACAAGTGAGGAGAGGGAACAAGACTGGTCATGGGTTCAGGAAGCAATCATGGGGTGAGATGCTTGTGTTGTTCAATTCAAAATTTGGGTTTCAATATGACACAGATGTTCTCAAGAACCGACTCAAAAGGTTTAGGAAGCAATATAATGAGATGAAGGTTCTTGTTAATCAAACTGGGTTTAAGTGGGATCAGTCAATGAAGATGGTAATAGCTGATGATAAGGCATGGAGTGAGTATATCAAGGTAAAGCAACTTCACCATTTAGGTAGAAACACTACGTTTGGTACCAAATTTATTCTTTCTATTTTTGTTTAGTTATTCAGTTAAACGAATGATTCATTATTGTAGCAGATAGCAACAACCATTTTCATTAGAGAAAAAAACAATGTTCTTTTTTTTCTCCCCCTCAAAAATGTGTTTGTCATTTGATTTGGTGGGGTTTCATTAGATAGGAATAACGTTTATAAATGCTGATAACTCTCAGATGGAGTGTTAGAATCTTAAAATCCTTTAGATAATGAACTATTGGTTCTAAGCCGTCTTTGGCGATAAGTCAAGAATTCGATTTGCTTTTCTTGCTTTTTCTTGATAAACCATTGCTTATATGTAGATGTGCGAAGATCTGCTAGGAAAGTAAAAGGGCCCTGAAAACACAAAGCCAAATGGCTGATCTTTGGATTAGATGAAATAATCATATTATTGTTCATAGTTTCGATTTAGTACTTGCTTTTAAGATCATGCTATGTCAATTTGTCTTGTCATTTGGTGTAAAAATTTAGCACAGTAGTTGGTGTGTTCTGTTTATTACCTTGAATTTCTACTTGTTGGGAATTTCAGGTTTCAAATGAGCTTTGCACTATTGTATAAATGCAGGCCAATCCGGAAATGCAACCGTACAGATCAAGAGTTGTGCCATATTATAATGAGTTGTGTATCATATGTGGGCATGCTGTTGCTGATGGAAGATATAGTCTTTCGTGTTTTGATTTGGACTTTGAAAATGAAGGTGGGTGTAGAATTTTAAGTGGGAAAAGTCGTTCCTTTTTAAATCAATTTGGTGATCTTTAGTTGCGTTTTGCTATCTTTTATTTGATCGTTTTTGTTTACTTATTATTCTAAAATGTTTACTCTAAAGCGTTGGAAGCTGTAAATCCCACAAAGGATGATCCTAAAAGAATTGATTGGTCAGAATCTATGGAGCAGTTTTTCATTGAACTGTTGTTGGAGCAGGTGCGTAAAGGGAATAAGATTGGCCGGACCTTCAAGAAGAAATCATGGGTTTGCATGATCTCATCCTTCAATGCCAAATTTGGTGTCCAGTACAGTAGATATGTTTTGAAGAATCGATACAATATTTTGAGGAGGCACCACAGTAACCTAAAGATTTTGCTTGCTCAAAAGGGGTTTAATTGGGATAAGGCACAGAAAAAGGTGGTAGCTGATGATCTAGTCTGGAATGATTACGTCAAGGTGTCTAAAACCGTTCTCATTTGATGCAATCTTTATGTTTTGACACTATCCGCTGCTTGTCTTACTCTGTTTCAAATTGCAGGAACATCCCAACTTTCAAATGTACAAGAACAAAGCAATGCCATGCTATACTGGTATGTGTACCATATGCCGAAATGAGGCTACTTCAAGGAAAGATTGTAAAGATCAACCGAGTTGCAGTAAGCCAATTCTGAAGAAGGAAGCCATTAAGAGGAAAGTTAATGGAGAATCTATGCGTACCGTGAACAAGTCTGGTGCACATGAAAAGAAAAGGGGTCAACCTGAGATTACACCAACTATACAACCATCTGAAAAAGAAGAAAGAATTGACAACGATGTAGGAGATGCTTTTAAAGAGATGGCAGCTGCAGTTTCATCATTGACAAAGAAACGGAAGGAAGAGAAATCTGTATCTATAGAGAATGTAATTGGTATACTGCAGGGTATTCCAGACATCGACGACGATTTGCTACTGGATGCCTGTGACTTTTTGGAGGATGAAAAAAGGGCCAGGATGTTTTTAGCTTTAGATTCAACCTTGAGAAAGAAGTGGTTGATTAGGAAGCTTCGTCCGCAGTAATAATCTTTAATTGACTGTCGCTCTCCTGTTACACATAGTTACAGAAAAAAATGCACCTCTAGCATTGTCTTTCCATTGTTCTAGTCTTAGACCACCATTAAAATTACCTCATATGTAGTAAACGACAATGGTCTATCGAAAAAGTATTTATGACATTCACTTTGTATACTTCTATCCTTTTTAATTCTAATTGGTTTATGCATTCTACCCACGTAGCAGAATTTGTAAAATTGGGCAAGAGACCAGTTAAGTTACTTTTATGCGTCTTTGAGGCTTAAATCACCACTCAGTTCTTGCTATGGCCAAATTCTATATGAAATTCGCATGTTTTGTCCAAAACAGGCTATCAAAAGTGAATTTCAATCGAAAGTAAATCCCATTTTTGATATTTTGTCACCCTTGAAATAACTTGCCAAGTCCCAAAGAGATTAGGTTTGGATGCAAGTACCAAGTCGTAGCACATCCTTTCTATGAAAAGAGAATTAAGGCTTTTGTCCCGTTTAGACAGTTAGGTGGCTCTCCTCTTCATAGCCTCTTGATACAATTAGAATCAGAGTCCTGTGTAGACTTTTGTAATGGGAGAAAACTGTGGTGTTCTTATGTGATACAGCTAATTATTTAATCAAGTATATTAAGAAATACTAAAAGTCTAACTCACACAATTGACAGTTTGGCCGAGTGGTCTAAGGCGCCAGATTTAGGCTCTGGTCCGAAAGGGCGTGGGTTCAAATCCCACAGCTGTCAATTTTTTACAGTATTTTTAGCAAAGATTAAAACCATAATAAGAAGCCAAGATCTTAGCAGTATTGCATTTGTTTTTCATTTTGAACATTTTCTGTCCTAAATGCTAAAATTAAAACACAAAGACTATGGATAAACCATATTAAATGTAATTTTATTTTTGACAGAATATCTTGTAGAACAATGGCATGAAGAGACAACCAAAAAAATAAAAAGAGTATGATGTTATGGAATTGTATTCTGCTCCCTTAAATATACTTTGATTGCAGGAGATCCAAGAAGAAGAGATTGAAGCTTTCTGCAGTAACTTTCTAGATGATTATAACCTGATTTTTTTCCCAGTGATATCTCCTTCATAGGAACTAGCCTCGGCTCTTTCACCCTCTTCTGTTATTTTTTCGGCTACAATAGCATCATTAAACAACCTGAGAGCATCTGTTGTTGAAAGGGATTTTGCAGATTCATACAATTTCTGAAATTCGGTTCTCTTTTCTGCAGTTTCAATCAACTTTTCTTTCAAAATGTCATCTGGAAGTAAGGCTAGCGCATTTCTCATGGATTAGGAGATCACCATTCACCCATAAGGGAAAGAATAAATAAACAAGAACAATGACGAATCCGGACCAATAACAAAGAACAATAAAACTTGTTGCAAGGAAGAAAAGGAAAAAAAAAAAAAAAGAACGCGAATACACGATTTTTAAGTTCCTCTGTGTTTTACCCGGTAAAGCCTCTAACAATACCCCAGTTGTATCCAACAGAGACAGATTGCTTAAACCCAATATTAAATCCCTCTTGTGCAGCAGCTTCTTTTCTTTTCCCACTGTAAGACCGTCACGATATCCAATCTCAAACATTTAAGAAAGAATGCAAAACAGGAAAAATACGAATTAGTATATCCACAGCCAAAGAAACTAGTATAAGTAATCAAGAAAATAACTTCATATCAACAAAGTAACCGTATGAAATTGGTGATGACGCCGCTGCCACTCCAAGTCCAAATCCGATGATTTATCCAATTCCATCTCGGAACCATTCCATAAAGATTTATCATCATCATGCAGGGAAGCTTCCCTGTCAGAATCTGAAAGCAAACACGAATTTTACAACACAAGTCCCATATTTGCAAGTTCAACTCACTAGAGGAAGTTACTGCAGAAACTTTCCTTTTTTTTCCTAATAGAAAAAGTAATCCGTCTTTTCTTTTTTTAGTATGAAAAGTGAAAATAGAAAGACTCTTGCATGGAAAGCCACTGAAGACAACTGCAGAAGGTAACTTCTACATTAACCACAAATTTTTAACAGAGGAGTTACTGATACCCACTAGCTGGAAGTACAGTTCTTTTCGTTTATATGTCCTTTCGAGGAAAAGATTTAAGATGCATAATCTGCCACATAAACAGTAAGACATAATACCTTGAGAATACATCACTTTAATTTGGGCACTTGATGTAGAATCCAATTCTATTTTTGAGAACATAATAAACTCTCTGTATAAAGCTCTTCAGCATGCCTGCCCTTCATCTCTGCAATGTTAGAAAAACCAAATTTTGTATGAGCCATTAAACAACAGACTCTGAAAAGGTTAACAAAGACACATAACATGTCATCCAAACTCAAAGAGATTCAGTTGTACGTAAAAATTAAAAAAAAACGGTCAAATAAAATCGAGATAGCATTTGTTTTCTGCTATGCATTTAATTGTAACACAAAGCTGACATATCCCAAAGCATGCAACACATTGGAAATGTTATCCGAATATCATCACTTTGCAAAACATCAGATCCATCAAGATCAAAATCAGACCTCAACTATATGAAATTATCAAAAAGCACAAAAATCTCCAAAACCAAAACTAAAACTGGGAGAGAAAAGCCGCAAAATACAAAAAAACTAAAACACACCTCTCACCCAATCAAATGTACAAAAGTTCTTTCTGGATTAAAGCACCCAATTCCACAATTCCAAAGGAAAAGGAGAAGAAAAGAAAGCCTTAGGTTAGGGTTTGGATTTGCTATATTGCAGGCTAGGAGTGGGATAATATAACCTCTAGGGACCGCCAACCTCAAGGCCTTGCTGGCAGCCCCCCACCGTCAACGCAGCAGATGGGATAGCTTGAAGCTCGGGCAGCAGCAGCAACAAAAAAAAAAAATTAACAAAGGTGCAGGAAGTTTGGAATGAATCGATGGGAAGAGTGGTTCGAAAAAATGGAATCGGGGCTGCAATACGTGTTTCCTAGCAAACTTATCCTGTTTTTATGTTTGCAAAACCATAAAATTGAAAATGGGATCTCAAACAAACCAAAGGAAAATGCTTTTCAGCTTCAAGTAAGGAGTCTTAGGACTGTAAAAGGACTCAAGGCAATCAGAACTTCTCCATTTAACTGTTCAATTACAATATTAACAGCACAGAGCAGGTACTTTTGTGCCTATTTTACATTGCTTCAGCAACTCAGTAACAAATTACAAACACTTGATACAATCTTCATGATCGAGTTGCATGACCAGCCAGAGTAGTTTATAAACTGTAGGTCACCTTCAAGATTAACCAATCTTCCAAGAAAAAATAATGGTGTTTTAATATCACAATCATCCAATTCAGATCTTGATTGCAACAAAAAATTCATGGCCACCCTTTAAAAAGCCATGTCTGGAAACTTAATAAGCCATGTAGGGAAGGTCATCCTCTGCATCTAACAAGAAGCCATCCTAATAAAAATATGACAACAAAAACTGATCTCGATAGTCCATGGCTTGTCATTTGGTCATCATTTCCATCCAAGTAGTTTGGTTATTGTTTCCTGGAAACAAACAAACAATTTTCTACAGTAAATGAGACATTATCCACATCTACGACCTCACTGAGTCCAAGCGTAACTGATGAGGATTGGGGAATATATCCTTCCTCTCTAATTTGTATAGTCAAACTTTCAAGTGCATCATATATCTCCACTGACAGATTGTGGGATCGATCACTGGCAATGAATGTATGAATATCGTTATTAACTTCAATCCAACTGCATCCAGGACTCTTTTTAAGTCCCATGTCTTTTATTTCTGTTCTAATTCTAGTAGCTTCATTCCATTTGCCATAATCTTCATAAAGGTTTGAAAGAAGGATTCTATAGCCGATGTTAGTTGGATCAAGATTCAAGATGTGATCGGCAACAACTTCGGCCAACCTTTTATCACCATGAATTTTGCACGCCGCAAGCAATGATCCCCATATTCTATCATCTGGAACACAAGGCATGGCCAAAATCATATCGTATGCCTGCTTTAGATCACCCACTCGTCCTAAAAGATCAACCATACAAGTGTACTGTTCAAGTTGAGGCTCAATTTTGTAATATTCTACCATACTAGTAAAATATTTAAATCCTTCTTCAACTGTACCAGCATGGCTGCACGCAGAAAGAAGAGCTGTAAAAGTTGCAGGGTCAGGCTTCATCCCTGCTTCTTCCATTTTTTCAAATAAAACAAATACTTCATCTGCATGGCCATGGATCCCTAACCCAAGCAAAACTGAGTTCCAGGAAACTTCATTCTTTTCACGCATATTCTGAAATACAGTCCACGAACTCTTTACGTCCCCACATTTCGCATACGTGGCTATAAGAGAATTGCTGATGAGAATGTTGGAGCCAAACCCCTGCCGGAATAGGTAGCCGTGAACCTCCTTGCACAATTTCACGGTCGACAAATAAGCACAAGCTGAAAGAACACATGCACTAGTCACAGTATTAGGTCTGATCTGTTCAGACTGCATGGTGCGTAGAGCTTTTAAAGCTCCATCCGGACTCCTGTTCTGAGCATATCCCGATATTAAGGCATTCCATGAAACCAAATCTCTATCCGGTAGTCTATAGAATACTTTTTGAGCCGACTCGATATCTCTACATTTAGCATACATATCAACTAAGGCACCACCTATAAAGACATCTGCGCCAATCGCTGATTTTACTAATAGGCCATGAATTTGCAAGCCTTTGGATTTCCAAGTCAAGGATGAACATGCCCTCAAAGCAGCCAAAATTAAGACAGAGTCAGCAAAGCCATACTCTATTATATAGTTGTGAAACAAGTCCAACGCCTCAATGGGAAAACCACTCTGGGCACAATTTGAGATTACAGCACCCCACATGACAGTGTTTCGAGTTCTTGAGCTTTTGAAGATATCTAAACCAGTTTTGGTATCTCCACATTTAAAATACATGTCTGTAAGAGCTGTTTCAACTCTTACATCATTGTTTAGTCCAAGGCTAATAGCCCACCCATGGATTTGCTTTCCTACTGCTAAATCCAGCAGCTCAGTGCATAAAACTAAAGCAGCAACCATTGTAGAGGAATCTGGCACGATGCCCGTTGCCAACATCTCCAGGAACAAATCCATTGCCTGTGACAAATTACCGTTAGAGACATAGCCATTGATCATCACATTCCATATAACTGCATTCATTCTGATGGACTCTTCATCATCAAATACATATTGAGCATTCTTTGCATTCCCGCATTTCATGTACATATCTATTAACCCGCTAACTAAGAAGTCATCATCAAATCCACTCTTCACAACGAAAGCATGAATCTCTTTTCCATGAACTAAAGATTCGAGTGCCGAACAGGACGAGAGAGCTGAAAGGCAAGCTACCCTATTCGGAAAAACTCCATGTTCTCGGATCATTTGACTGAACGTTCTCAATGATCCCCTGTTATCTCCTGAACGATAAAAACCAGATATGATTGTGTTCCATGAAACCGAATCCTTCACGGGCATCTTCCAAAACAACTGAATTGCATCCTCAGCTTCTCCACATTTCCAATACACACCTAAAAGTGAATTCTCAACATATATGTCATCTAAAGCTCTAAACTTCAACAAATGGGCATGAATTTCTCTAACCTTTCCTATATCTAAAAGCTCTCCAAAAGCCTTAATCAAAGGGGGAAAAAACTGAAATTCCTCAACTGGAACACCATATTCAAGCATTTTAACATAAACCTTGACAGCATCTTCAAAAAACCCATCATCCATATACTCCCTGATAAGCTTGCTAGACCATGAAACATCCATTATAGATTCATTCCTAGAAAACCCAGATGCCAAAATCGATTTCAAAGATGTGTTTTGATTTCCAAACCTTGAACAGTAAGATATTGATGAATCTCTGGGTTTATAGCGAATCCCCACCGATGATCTTGGCAGAGAGTGTTGAACCTTAAAATGGCCGTACAACTGACGCGAATACAAGTCCTGGGTCCTGACCATTGCCATTTTTTTTTTTTGGGACCTGGAAGAAATCTCTGGAATCTACGGTGGGACAGAAATTCCGAGAAAGAAACGAACTTTCCCGAGAACCAAACAGAAAAATCTCCTAAAAGCTATTCTTTGGATTATCCGTCAAATCGGACCCCTTCTTCCCTTCGAAATTTTCCAAAGCTTTTACAAAACTGGTATTAAGAGTTGGTATTTTTCTAATTAAAGGCCGAATAATAGTCGGCCCATTTTTGGGGGTGGGCTTTCTTTTCGGGCCATAGTGGCTTTCTTTCTCCTCTTTCGTCTCGCTGGTGGCACCGAGTCTGCAGGGATTGCCGTTCAGCTTATTTCTTCTCACTTCTCAGCACACGCTCCACTCAACTGTGCCTGTTCTAAAGCTTTCCTTCTGTTTGGTTCTCGAGAAAGCCTCAGTTGAATCCAAGGTAAATAACTGAAATACCTTCACTAAAATTAAAGCTGATATCTAATGTATTCATAATATCTACAAACCCATTATAAGATTCTTCGTAAAAGAGCCACTTTATGCAAATTTGAGGCTTTTTCTTTGTATTATTACTATAGAGGCCATTATAGCTCCATTTTCTTTTTGAAGGCTCCTAGCTTCGATTTTGGTTGGTTGGTGTTAGAAATGTTTTTAAGAGTTTGTATGTGTATATGCATTACATTATATTTATTTGTTTACATGGGTGAAGTTCAAAATTCAAATAATTGAGTTTTTTGGATTTGTAGTTTTAGGATTTTTACATTATGCTAATTTGTTCAAATGGGTTATGTTAAAAATTTCATTTAGTGAATGATATGCATAACTAAGACAGACCCTCTATGCTTTGTGGATAATCTGATATTTTGTATGTAGAGGAATATTCTTTGTATAAGGATTGGAAGCCATGGTTGGCTGGCAAAGACACGTAAAATCTCTACTCAATCATTTTGGGAAAAGAGTGGAACATAGTTACACTCAATCTGCCAATTTATGTTGTTCTCGCATAGAGTCCTTACCTAAGCCAGGTCCGTTTCCTATTCTCTTGGCAGAAGGATGTTGCTTATCCTTCTCCTCATTTTTTATATGGGTTTTGGAATGCTTATTGTTATTAGTCCCGTCGTTGAATATTTGCAGCTGAGTTGCCTTCTCTTCAAAGATTGTTGAAGCCACCATCTGCAAACATTTCGAGGCCCTTTTGTCAATATTTTCAACAGTTGGTAATGCTCTTTTGTTCATTCAGTTTTCTCCTTATGATAATTTTGTCGAAATGAAACACATGAAAAATCATATCTTCAATCTGTATCTGTAACATACTATTTATTTTTGTCATAAACAGCTCCAGTGCTTGATACTATGCACCAGAAACATTTTTTAAAGGATGTAACAGCATTCACACGCCTTTAGGTCTTCCATTCACATTTCAATTGGAGCTTATCTATAATCCATTTCATGTTCATGTCTGGCTGTATATTTTGACCTATATATGCCTGGAAACTTCCCTTGTTCCTATTTAACTGAACTTCTTGCATTTGGTAGCACTTGTTGATAGTTGTCTGTGATACCTTTTTTTTCACTCCATTTGCATGTGCTTTTGATTGGTTGGAATTTGGGATTAGGATTGCATAATTAATATCAGTATTATTTTTCTTTAACTGGATAGAATTTTGGACTGTATGAGGACATTTTTACTTGATAGAGATGAAACATGATGTGTTTATTTTAGATATTCCTTTTTTCCTTGTTTTACTGTCGTAACTTGTTTTATCTCCTTGTTAACACAGGGAATTTCAACTTCAAGGAAGTTACTAGCAGATTCATCTGAGGAAGCACCTATTCGATCTCCACTGACCCCTGCATTGGCATTAAATAGTGGTAAAGCTGAGGACGAGCAGCAGAAAGCAGTTTCTAAACCTTCTAAAGTTCAAGCTGTGTTGAAAAACATAAAACAGGTACAGGCTGCCAAAGATTTCATATTAGGTAAAGGTTCATAACATAGTAAAAGTTTTGTTGGTGAGTGGTAATTTGAGAGGGTTAGTGGCATTTAAACTAGTTAATTCTGAGGAAGGGTTGCTCTTTTTTTAATGTAAAGGTTTATCTTCTGCTTGTATTGCTTTGATAGAGAAGAAAGGGATTGGCAAACTAAACGCTATGTGGAATTGGGAATTCAATTGAGAATTATTCTCATAGAAGAGAATAGATCTATCTACTTGAATATAATAATTGGGCAATGATTGACTGTTACTTAGCTGGTCTTAAAAATGTATTTGAATGGAGAACTTATTCATACCAGCATCCAATTTATTCCTAGCAATTGACATTGTATTTGTTTACGTTTTGATTGGCTTGTACACAATGTTGAGGATCTCAATATTCAATACCACCTAATTAGCTATTCTTATGTTTACAAACTGCTCAGAGTCCTAAGAAGGTTAATTTGGTTGCTGCATTGGTTCGTGGAATGCGTGTTGAAGATGCATTGTTGCAGTTGCAAGTTACCGTAAAGCGAGCTTCAAAGACTGTCTATCAGGTGATATAATCATTGTTAACCTTTTTTTGTCACAAATTTGATTGATGACTACAAATTTTTATTGGGGATGAAAGTCTGAATTATTACGTTTTCTTTTGTAGGTTATTCACTCAGCCCGAGCAAACGCAACTCATAATCATGGGTTGGATCCAGATCGTCTTCTTGTTGGTAAATAACAGAACTAAAGATTTCATTCCCATTTCTGCCTTAACTCTACTTACACTTGCCCGTTCTCTTTTTTGCAGCTGAGGCTTTTGTTGGAAAGGGTTTTTTCAAAAAGAGAGTATCTTATCATTCTAAAGGAAGATCTGGAATTAAGGTGAGACCTGAGTGCCGACTGACAGTAGTTGTAAGGGAAACTACTCCTGAAGAGGAGGCTGAGATAGCAAGACTCAAAGTCCACAATTTCCGCAAGCTCACCAAGCGGGAAAAGCGGCTTGTTCCTCATCAGCTTATTGAGACCACTTCAATCTGGAACAGGAAAGGCAAAGCCAGCGGCAATACTGAAACAAGTGGTATGAGTGCATGAGCCAGCTTCACCGGTCTTTCACATTCGAATAGCAAGTTTTCTAGAAGTGTCAAGACTTCCCGTGTTCGCATTTTCGAAAAAATTGTAAAATTGTCATGGAATTTTGAATGAACTTTGTATCCTAAAAGAATAAAATTTTGAGATTCCTTTGTCTTTGTTTCCCATTTTATTGCAGCAGTAGATTATAGGGCAGCGGAAATTTGTTCTCAAAGCTGACATATTCTCACGTGGGCAAATAAGAATTTGCTTGCAAACTATGCCTTGCAAATGACTCAAACGAATTCAGCTTCCTTTTTTAACTTGTATTGATATGTTTATCGTCTTATCATGGAAAATTTTTTTTGGTACATTTTCATCCTTCGGAGATTAAAATGTCTCTGTTCTAATGAGAATTCTAGAGCTTGAATGGACATTGTCCTGGGAATGTTTACAACCACAAAAGTATACACATGTCGCCTGCTTATCTTGTTTTTATGTAAACTTTTCCCCCAAATTCAAGCCTAAACTTCATAAGTATCCGATATATCAAAGTAAGAAAATTTTCAAGTCACATAAGCAGTCTTTTCCGGAAATTACATTCAGAAAAGACTAAAAAAGTTTCTTCATGAAAGTTTATCTTGTTAACAACTATACCACTTTCGTCTTTTTTTTTTTTTTTTTGACACACTTGTCTATACAGCAAATACCTACTACCTAGGCGCTGAATCTTGGCACATCTTGGAGAAAGAATTGCAGTAAAACGATCCGGTAAATGTAAAGCATGACCAACACCAACAGAATACAATCACGCGCTCGATAATCATAAATTTCAAGAACTAGAATAAGCACCAAATACAGAACAACATACTCGAGGAATAAAAGTTAACGTGTTTGTTTAAGCTACTGTCATGATATTATCAAAAATCCTTCATCCCTCATTCTTCATTCCCGCAAGCCCAAGAGTGTGCAAGCCAATAATTTCTCACTCTGGTGCATCGATACTTCTGTATCTTAGAATCTCGACACCCAAGTAGTCAACAGGACCCTGCACAGCAACATGAGGCTTCCCAAGCTTCACACGAACAGCAGAAATCTGGGGATGTTTGGTTAGGGTGGTAGATGCAATGAGCTGAGCAACTGATTCAAGAAGATTATGAGGTTGTCCTTCAACAACTTCCTTCGCTATGCTGCATGTTTACCAATTCAAACCAGCAAATTAGTCTTGCATCAGAGAGAGCAAAAAGCTCAGGCAAAGATAAGTAATACACGACTTTTTTTCCTGGGGGACGTGAGGTTTTGTCATAAAGAGCACTGCTAACACCTTTTACTGAGTAAAGATGCAAATGAAGACTCGCTTAAGGAAACATTCACATAAATAGGAATCAGAATTTAAATGAGTGTTCGACAACAAATTCTGACCAGCAAAGATGCAATCAGCGGAGTAATTGGTTCAACCAGATTATGAAGTCCTACAAAAACTTCCTTCACTATGCTGTGAGTTTACCAATTCAAACCAGCAAACCAATATAGAATTGAGAAGAGCACAAAGATCATGCATGAAAACAAAATGCACAACTTAACATGAAGTTTTGTCATAAACATAAACAGCACAGCTACTATCTATTACTGAGTAAAGAAGACAAAAAAAACTCAACTAAGAGAACCATTCACATTAAACAGAAATCAGAACTAGACGAGTATACGAATACGAATTACAAATAGGGATTCCTAAAACTAAATGATGAGCTAATAAATGTGTTGAAGTCACTACTCACCGGTAAATATCAGTATAACTAATAGTATCAGATAATCTATCCGATAAACCAGCTGAGCGGAGATCCAACCAAGCATCAATATCAACCAGAAACTTCTGACCCAGCTTCCTTTCTTCAGGTTTCACCCCATGAAAACCATGGAATAGCAAACCTCTTAAAATGAGCTTGTCTCCCTTCGTTATTGCATCACCTTCAGTCACTTCTCCTGATGAAAATAGCTTTCATTAGATATTAAGCTAAGCCATCTGTTCAGAACGGTCTTGTTCCCTTGAACCCAAAAAAAGAGAGTGAAAAAAAAAAAAATATCATACTTGGCTTAATTAAATAGCATTCGAAGAAAATGGGTCATTATTGAATTCAACAAAACAAAATTCAGTTGTGTTAAGCAGCCAAGAAGACATATATACCAATAGGAAACACACATAGCAAATTTATGTTCCCTCGTCTTATATAAATATATACTTACATAACTTATATATATATATATATATGGAAGACTTCTCAATGGTTACAATTTTTTTGTGACCATGGATGGGTACTTAAAAAAGTAGTGATAGCATTAAATTTTTTTGGTCAGCATTAAATGTTTTTGGCCAACCACCAAACTAATCACCACCGTAGGATATAGATCTAACGGCTTAAACCATTGTAACCATCCATGGGTAAATATTGTTGTAACCATTTAAACCAAACCCATATATATATATATCTGTAAATATGTGATCAACAGAGTTTGATTCAGCCAAAAATATCATCTCATTCACAACAAGAAAGTAATGATAAAAGCTTTGTTACGTATTTACTTCTCTTCCACTCAACTGAACCAAGAACTAAGTCTCCAAAGACCCAAATTATGCTTATCTAATCTTAAAACACAGTTTTCACGAAACCCATTACATATTTCACAAAACTAATCATAATGAATAAAAGGATGTATAGAAGGAAGGTGAACCAAAACCAGTTCATACTTATTCCAAAAATGCAAAAATTTCAGAAACCCACTTCGTATATAACAAAACACTAACGATAATGTATAAAAGGATGCACACAAGTTGAACCCAAATCATATTCTTACTACTAAACGCAAAAATTTCAGAAACCCATTTCGTGTTCTTCCACATTGGTAATCAAAAAACAAGAACGATAAAGAGATGTGAGTGTAGTATTCAGTTTACCAGAAAAAGGTGTCGCCATTTAGTATTGGATTCGCCGTGAACTATCTCCTCAGCCTTTGATAAACCCACGGATAAACGTTTGTTGGAATAAGAGAACTATACACTAGAGCAGTGCCTATGACTTCAAGTTCCAAATTCACACGCTATTGCACTTGTTAAGGGTAAATGGCCCTATTGCTCCCCAATTTTGGTCCCCCGACCAATTACCATTTTAGAATATTGGTCTTTCTTCTTTTTTTTTTTTATTAATGACATTGAAATACCTAATTTCTCTTTCTAGAACTATTAGTCTTTTACACGTTTCATTCGTCCAAGATTCCATTAGAATTTATTTAAACATTTCATTCATCCAAAATTTCATTAAAATTCATTTAAATAAGAAAATATTTGAGTCATTAATATTTTTTATTTAAATTGCTAAACAATTTCGTCCCTCCTTCTTTTTATTGGCATTCATATCTCTAATCAAAAATATTTTTTTACATTAATTATTATCAAAATTACGGTGATATCTACTAAAATAAAAATTAAATAATAATAATAATAATAATAATAATAGTGAAATTGCTTGGCAAAAAAAAACTATAAAATCTCCTGACTTAATTATATTAGTTTTTACATGTACACAATTTGTTATTTTGTTCGGAATAACATAAAAAATGGGAAAAAATTTTGTAAAACTTTCCTGACTAATTTACTGTAAATAATTAATTAATTTCTTAGAATAACAATTTATAATTAAATGAAAATTTAATGGATATAGTCAATTTTAGTCAAATTTGACTAGCAGAAAAGGATGTATATGAAATCTTTTTAATTTTAAAAATAGGAAAATAATTATTTTTTGTTCTTAAGAGTTACTGTAGTTTGACATAAATTAGGGTTTGTTAGTTTTTTTTTTATTTGATTTTTAAATGAACGGTTTGTTTATATCCGCCTTTGAATTTTAATTTTTTGAAAGACTGGTGGATGCAATATTGTTAATCGGAGATATGAATATTCTAAAAAAAAAATGGCTAACAAATTGCTAAATAATATCAATGGCACAAAATTTCTCTTATTCAAATGAATTCTAAAAGAATCTTCGATGAAATATGCCAAAAGGACTTATAGTGCCGAAAAGAAAAACGTTAAGTACTTGAATGCAACACACAAAAAAAAAAAAGAAAAAAGTTAAACCATCTCCAATGCAAAATGCTAAAAAATGGTGTGCTAATGTTATATTTGAAATGAATAGCTAAATTTAGCACACACTATTTAAAATTTTCTCCAATGGGTACATGCTAAAAAAAATGCTATTTTGTATTTAAACACTATTTTTATTTATAATTCTTCCTTTTTCTACTAGTAATTCATATTATTTTACCATCTGATTACTAATGATAAAAGCTCCACTTATTTAACCTATATACCGATACAATAACTCATATTGTATTTATTTATTTTAGTCTATTTTTAATGAATGAGCACTCCTATTTAAATAAGCAAAATAGTCAACACAATCAGTGGAAAAAGAAAATATGAGTATGATCTTAGAAGGTGATTTTGATGAATCCT